>QQSS02160179.1:0-15510 GCA_003687565.2 Craspedacusta sowerbii | reverse complement strand
CACACACACACACACACACACACACACACACACACACACACACACACACACACACACACACACACACACACAAACCCCACCTCTGGCAAGTCGGATATAAATCCATGGCAATTTGCCAATTTAGCGGCAGCTTCGATTTCGTCATGCGTCGCGTCCAGGTTGCCCATCTTTATATTTTCAGCAATCGTCATATCGAACAAGACGGGCTCTTGGCTGACAACACCGATGTGAGATCGTAGCCACTCCACATTGAGATCACGTACGTCGGTCGAGTCAATGCTGACCTACACATACAAATGTCACGGATCATGACAGGATGATAACAGGGTAATTTAGACAACAAAAGGCTGGCCAACATGGTTTGCTGTCCAGGAACAATATGCAGGTGCAAAGTAGCATAAACTTTAACGCGATTCCCTTGCATAGTACGCGATTCCCTTGCATAGTACGCGATTCCCTTGCAAAGTACGCGATTCCCTTGCAAAGTAAGCGATTCCCTTGCAAAGTACGCGACTCCCTTGCAAAGTACGCGATTCCCTTGCAAACTAAAACCACCACCCTCCGTAAAAACGCTCCTCTGACATCAGGTCTCATTATGGACGGCCCCCAACCCGGCATTAACCGGCGTCAAAATATCTACAACCATAGCAGTTACACTATGGTTGCCGCTTGCGCGAATCGAGGTGACGTCAAACAAAGAAGCCAGATATGCGGAATTACTGATAACCAGTTCTGTTAGAAACTACCAATTTCCTCGTAGCGTCATATCTGCAGGGCGGCTTGCAACAGCGGTCACAGGTCTCCATCTTGGCTGATTCGTGAGCCACTGAGTGAACGAAAGCTATCCCCCATCAGGTGGGCATCTACGCTACGCTAGACTGAGGCTTGCTGGGCTCAGATAATAGTGTGCCGACAGCACCTGCTGGTGGCCCTGTCGATAGCCCCCTCCACCCCTTAGGAAATAAATTGCATCTCTTTAACGTCTCACAAAGGAGAAAAAATGCTACCCACAAGCTTAATAGCTTAATAGCAAGCCCTGCTAAGTCTTAGTAGCATTTAAATGTTTTGGAGAAAAAGCATCACCAAGATCTTCACCAAGGTAGCTACCTTGCCAAAAATCTTGGTGAGGCTTTTTCTCCAAAACATTTAAATGCTCCTACGACTTAGCAGGCCAAGAGCTGATCAAATAAAAACAGCTTATCTGAACAGCTTAACTCAGTCGTTGTGTTGATACGGAGACTAAGAACTTGCCTGATGTGATCATAACTTTCTACTTAACGTGTAAACACTATGTCGAGCACGAAAACCGTACGCCAGCCTGGCGACTATGGCACGAAAATTGGACGAATACGGTACGGTAGCGTACAGTATATTGCACGGGATCCTGAATAACACTGTAAGGAAACCTGAAGAATACGCTTTGGAAACCAGAAAAATAAGGAACGGGAACCTGACGAATACGGCTCAGAAACCTGACAAATACGGCACGGCAAACTGACGAATACAGTGACGAATACGAGCTTAATAATTGGACGATTACGGGAGCGTGAAGTATACTGTACGGGATCCTGAATAACACTGTAAGGAAACCTGAAGAATACGCTTTGGAAACCTGAAAAATACGGCAAAGCAAAACTGACGAATAAGGTGACGAATACGGTAGGAGAATCTGACGCCGACGGAACGGAAACCCGAAGACTACGACACGGAAATCTGATGAATACGGCATATGGGAATCTGACGACGACGAACAGGAACTTGACAATAAGGCGCGAGAACTGGTACACGGCGCTTGGAGCACTAAAAAGATCTACCGTTTCCTGCACATAGGATTTGTTTAGCCGCAGTGAGACCATCTGCTTCATTTCAACGTGCATGTCATCGACCTAAGGCAGGCACGAAACTTAACACTTCCAACCCTGGAACAGTGTCGCAAGCCGCAAGAGGTCTTTAAGAAAAAAAAAGACGAGAGCATTCTGGGAAAAAACAGCGATATTTACCAAGAAAGAGTTGAGTTCGCTCTGAAAAACGGAATCAACTTCTCTGTCACAGACCAGAGAACAAAAACTAAAATTGCATAGAGTTCTAATGGCTGCTTGTGAGAGAAACATGGTGAGCGCATTGGATGGCAAGAGAGAGAGAGAGAGCTAAAGAGGATGTCTCCTTCTCCAGCAAATGCATTTGTTACTATTTACATGCTTATTCATAACTACATTGCAACGATGGAGTTGATTACTTATGTAACTTCCATTTAAGGAGAAAATACATATATATATTGTTGTTGCTGTTGTTTTTGTTGCTGCTGTTGTGGTTGGCAATAACTTGATATTTTCGTCCGATCCAAGTCATCAAAGGCTGGCAATCATCTTCAATTCTGACTCAAAAGAAAACACAAATTAATGTAATAAGGCCTTTTTTTTCCCACTTCTCTTTCGCGTCCAGAACGAATTTCGGGGCGGATGTCTGATCATCCAGGCAGATCAGCTATGTGATTAGTCGCATGCACGAACATGTGCATCATATAGTGACAGAAGACAAACATGAAGTGACAGAAGACAAACATGAAGTGACAGAAGACAAACATGAAGTGACAGAAGACAAACATGAGGTGAAGACACTTACCGATCCCTCGTTGCAATCATAAAATCTTTGCACTAGCTTCACAACAGTACTCTTGCCGGACCCGGATTCGCCAACTAGAGCCACAGTGCTTCCGCCTTTAATGTCCAAACTGAAACCGTCCAAAATCTTGAACGAAATCATACGCATATACGTTAGAATACTGAAAATTACCAGTTAAAGAGTTGCATACGATTTATAACTTCTGTTTTTTTTTTGTTCTTGTTGCTGTAATTTTAAAATGAAGATTGCATTCATACTGGAGTCCATAGAAAAATCATACGAGTATGACAACATGGGAAGATATACAAGACTATTCATCACCGCGTTGTCAGCTCTATCAGAAGGTATTATTCGAAGCAAAAACTTATTTTAACGTTGCTGGAACTGTCATGGGAAACTGAAAGCTCCTACAACGTGGATTTACAGGACGAGATTTAGCCAAAATTTAAAACCTATTTAACCTTCAACCTACGCTATCTCCATTGGCCGCTCATATACATGATGTAGAGTATGATGTAATCATAAAGGCAATCACTGAAGAAATACATAGTAAGCTAGTTATATACTCCATTTTCTTCGAAGGCAACACGCTAAGCGCTCACCACACAAGCATCTACTGCGACAAAGCAAAGCGCAAAATCCACGCATTAAAGCCGAATTGAGAAAAACAAATTAACAAGAATATCACCAACAAACCTTATTTTCTGGTCTCGATGGATAGAAGAACTGGACACTTTTGAGACTGATGTCCCCGTGCAAGGTATCCATTTTCATTCCTTCTTTCGAGAATGGATCAATTGCAGATTTCTGAAGGGACATACAGCATAGTAACGAACACTCCAGGCTGCAAAGCTCTTATGCTGCCAACAATGAATGCTTCACGCCCAAAGATCTTTGACCTTCACCGAAAAAGCGGACTCTTTACCACAAGACAAATTTGAAAGCTCACGTACACTTATAACAACTTAACAGAAACGGCGGATAATTTGACAAGCGCAAATACTTCACAGACAAGAACTTTTGAATAACTACGCTTGAGAAAATTATAGGGAGATTTCAATCTCCCGCCAGTCTTACCCGACCGATAACATTGTAGATGAAGTAGGCCGCGCCCCTCGCATCAGATATGGCCTCCAGAGACGGGGCAGCGGCTCCTATCTGGCTTGAGCCAACCAAGACACAGAAAAACACAAGCAGAACATCGCCACCGCCTATCTCCCCTTTCGCAACAAGAGTCGACCCATACCTGTAGAAGAAGGTTAAGATTTTTCCTTTGTTTGCACAAGCGGCCGACCACAAGGATTCAAGTTGCAGAACAAAATCTATTGACTACATCTCCAAAGCAATACACTAAAAGCTAAGTAAAACGAATTTCTCAATTTCGCGCAATTTATTTTGTCTGCATCTACAATACAAGGATTTAAGTTGCAGAGCGATTATTTTGAATGCATTTACAATACAAGTTAAACAGATGCTCTTAAACTTTTGCACGGGGCAGAATGACCAGACAAAAAGAATCATGATGAAAATCATAAATCAAGCACAACACTCACCAAAATGCAAGGCCATAGCTACCGAAGGCACGGGGCAGAATGACCAGACAAAAAGAATCATGATGAAAATCATAAATCAAGCACAACACTCACCAAAATGCAAGGCCATAGCTACCGAAGGCAATAAGATGATACAGTCCAAATACAGCACCGCTAGTAACGCCTTTTCTAACGCCAGCTTTCTCGGCACCCACCAACAGACCTTCATATCTAAACGAGCCAAAATTCCAAGACTACTTGTTAGCCAAACGAACGCAACTTAAAAAATACCAAACTAGTCACAAGTAGAACGCTCAAAAGAGTCTACATTAGTGAATTTTTCAGCAACTACTTCAGAACAAAGCATCAGGTAAGCATACCTAAAATAAGATCGGCCAAGCTTTAACAACTACATTTTCAGTAAAGCTATGTGATGAATGTCTGAACCACGCCTTCCAAGAGCAACAACACAATAACAACAACAACAACAACAACAACAACAACAAGGATTTCTTTCCTCTGTAAGTGCTGCGATAAATAACATAGTAGCATCGCGTGGCGAGGTGATCGCATAAACAGGGGGATGCACAGACTCAGATGCATGGCAGGATTATTCCATCTTGCTAGCTAACGTTGTGCGGCCCTCTTATCGCGCCTCGCTAAGGACAAGTCTGATGCGCGTGACGATCGAGTACACTAAACAACACGGCACACTGGGCACTGTGCTTGCCCTCTCCAACCGAGAGATCAAGCCAGTGACGTCGCTAGGGTTGGTGTCACCCGGTGCGGTAAACTCTTGGTGTCACCCCTCTCTAGACTTTAACTAATCACCACAGACCTTTTCTACATGTTTCTGTAATATAGAATGTCAGGTCATGATGGTGTCACCCGGTGCGGCCCACACCCTCCCCCCGCACCCTCCTCCGCACCCTCCTAGTCACGCCACTGGATCATGCGTCAAGTTCGATCTCCGCTCGCTCAACCTTGGCCGGTCGTCCCACCTCACTACACACTGGCCTAAGACGGGAATCACAAGTGCAAAATACGCGGCAACAGCCGACCAACTAGGAGGGCCTCCACGCGGCGGTTGGTGGGCAAGCAGGGCGCGTGACAAATTTTTTGCGGCTACACTTTTCGGGGAACCTCCTAAGAAGTCCTCACCAGCAACTGTACGACTTCGTACTCTGCAACAACAACAACAACAACAACAACAACAACAACAACAACAACCACAACAACAACAACAGCAGCAGCAGCATGCTGCTGGACAGGTCTTCACGAAGAGTGTCTCCTGGTAACAGGGGACAGTAAGACGACAGCTCACGATCGTTGGGGCATCAATAGGTACTCCGAGTCTCCCTTTGTGGGCACGTCAGTTCCACGCTATTCAAGCCAGCGAAACTAATTGTGGCCACCCATACCTTGGATATGATGAGGCCTTACACTGATAATATGAAGGGAAAAAAGATTACAGTAAATAGTGATTTGAGGACTATCCTGTGCTGATAGCACTGGCTTGTTGAAGTTCATTTATAAACATTGTTTTTTTAAACAAGGATGAAATACATATACCCACCGAATGGAAATATGGTAATATAAAAATCTTAATGGCTCCTAAGGGCATACAGTCACATAGAGAGACGGAACATATAGCGCCGGGGACAGATAGAACAGAAATAGCCCAATCTTCTTCATAAACAAGAATGCCCAGTCTTGTCCATAAACAAACAAAAATGCCAAGTCTACATCATAAATAGGAATGCTTGGTCTTCTTCATAAGCAAGAATGCCTAGTCTTCTTCATAAACAAAAGTGCCCAGTCTACTTCATAAACAAGAATGCAGGTGCTATGAGAACCACACCTAAACGCAAGTAAAAGACACGCTTACCTCTCTATTTCCTTCTTCTCGCTCCCTAATGCTACAACTGTCCGCACCGAGCTGAACACTTCTTCGGCAACTGCACCAGCAGAAGAGTATGCAGCCTGTTGTCTTGATGTATACACTGCCATGGACTTCCCAAGAAAGGCGGTAGCTGTTGCCATGAGAGGGGTGCAGGCGACGATTACCAGCGTCAACTTCCACCCAAAGTAGAATCCAATACCAAGACCCGACACAAACGACGCAAATGTCTGGATGATTATCGAAACCTTGTCTCCAAGGCCAGTTTGGATTTTGATCAGGTCGCTGGTAAAGAAAAACAATTACAAAACTAAGCCCAGTAAGGTGTCAATAAAAACATTGAGCAGCAAGGTTCCTACCTAGCCTTATTCTTTCTTCAGCAAGATCCCTTTCTAGCCTTATTCGATCTTACATATATAATACCTATCTACGATGGATAGTTTACATCTAAATGGAATTTAGTATCTCGAATGTTTGCATTTACATGAGAAAGAGGCATCCTCCTAGCCGAGGCTAAGCAAGTTAAAAACTCCACCTCATCGCATTGTCACCATGACACTTACGTGAGAAAAAAAAAACAACCACCAGAAAACAAGCAAAAATAAAAATAAAGCGACGCCAAGGCCAAACGAAGGAGGTAAATTTCAATTCGTTTCAAAACGATGATCACAATGGAGAGTTCAAGCTAAGACTATCATCCAAATCAATAGAAGACTGAGTGGAATGCGTCTGTGCATCTGTGGGTGGCCTGAAGAGCACGTGCTGCCGCCTCGAAAACAAGAAACATGCTCTTGCAAGAGCACGTCGGAAAGAATGAAGGAAGTACTCACTCTGTGAGTCGGCTCGTCAATCCACCCGATTCATTCACGTCGAACCAGCCAACGTCTTGTCTCATAATTGCCTCGAAAAACTTGGAACGAATATGATGTGTTTGCCGCACACCGGCTAAAGACCAACACGCTGTCTGCACGTAACCGAATACCAGCATAGCGCATCCGATGCCAACAAAGT
Source organism: Craspedacusta sowerbii (assembly GCA_003687565.2). Classification (NCBI taxonomy): domain Eukaryota; kingdom Metazoa; phylum Cnidaria; class Hydrozoa; order Limnomedusae; family Olindiidae; genus Craspedacusta; species Craspedacusta sowerbii. Next base: position 8,445 of record QQSS02160179.1, on the reverse strand, counting down.
ACAGAGAAAGAGTCTTCATTTCTTCCTCGACGTTGAGAAGATGTCCGCCGGGTCGTCCATGAGTGATGAAACTGTTGACAGCCTTACCCATGACGATGACAGAGAAAGGAAAGGCGCAGCCGTACACCACTGCGAAACAACTGCCGATGGCCATCAAAGCCACATCCAATTTGTCAGCGAAACGAAACTAAAGGTTTTAAAACAGCATAAAAACAATATTGCAGGCCAAACCCCCCAAACCAGCAAATAACAGGCAAGCCAAAACGCCGAGATTCGCCGAAGTTGAAACAAATTAAGACAAAAACTGTTGAGTTAGCACTTTTTTTCACAAAAGTTTAATACAATACAATACCATGATTTGATGCAAAACTACCCGACCAAGCCAGCAGAGGTAGGATAGGCAAAAGCTATGAGCATTTATGCCCTTTAAACACTCCATTTAAGTTGTGTAACCTCGCAACGTCAAAGCATCATAACCACAACATTCCATGATGCCCCATTACAGTAAAAGTGAACCAAATTACGAATTTTATAATAATTTCGCTTTTCAAGACCTGGACTTACCCTAGCCTACGAAAGCCGTGGTATCACCGTGGGTGCTGAAAGACCTGAGAATCTCACGCCAGCCATTAGGGCGATACTTACCTCAGACAATCATTGCACACGACACATAGCTCACTGCTTGACAAGTTAGAGAATCCGTTAGATTTATCACCCTTCGCGCTAAAAAAAGATGCTCCAACCCAGGACAAATGGCTAACCGGATTCCGCCGGAAGCAGTGAAAAAATTTGACCAGAAGAAATCAGCACAATTTGCCAGCAGTACTTATAGAATCCAATTTCACAAAAGGCATTTCAATATTTCATTATAGTGCATCATACCAGACAAACGTCCTTCAAAACGTCGTTGAAGCGCGGCAAAGTCGGTGTCATTCACATTTGCTCTTCAGAATCCTTGCCTAAGCTCGATAAGTATGTTTGTACTGCTTCAGAATCAACACAACTTCGGCAACTCCATGCCATTGCAGCTATTGATAAAACAGGTACTTTTGAACAATGTAGCGTCCTTGTTCATTTAATTATTGCGAGACCATTTGTCCATGGTCAGATTTCAAGTGTAAAATCATGCACTTGAGCAACTTGACCAGCTCGTACAAATGACGTCAGCAATGAGGAAGATATATAAGAAGCAGGTTCCAAAATGCATGAAATCGCTACATCCTTTATAATAAAGTACCTGTCTACACTCAGAAATCTTCAAAAATTGTACGCCTACACCCATAGCCATGAAATTAACAGGGCTCTCTTATGACCCAAGGAAAGTAGGATTCCCTTCTCATTCTTGAAGATTTTAACACCGTTGCAGAGCTAACTACATGCACAAGAAATATCAAGAGTTTTACGAAGCCTCAACGATTTTCACCTTAGCGTAAATACAAAATATATTAAATACAGAAATTCATTGCAAGAAATGTTCTTAGACCTGCTCAGAGTACTGTGAGGAAATACAATGCAGCCAAAGGAAAATCAATTTTGAGAAACTTATGGTATCAGGCTTGACTGAAACCTTGACTAGGCTTGCATAGATCAGCCCTTAAAAGAAACTGGTGTACCACATCTTTTACGATGGCATGTATATGCTCATAGCAGCACAGTCTGGAGATGATAGTTACTTTGGAAAGCAGCCTTGCAAGCCGATTGGCACAACAGCAAATTCCTCTACTACGCATCCATGTAGCAGAAACGATCACTGCTGCAAGATATAATGATGCCACTTATGCAGCACAATGGCTCGGAAATTGATATCACACTTAGAATGATATAACTTCCACATATGCAAGTGACGTCAAAAATCTGATTGACAGAGTTTCCAAATTAGAACCTTGAGCACAATGGCCTAAACAATTTTAGCCACTCTTCTTAATATTCTTAGAGCAATGTAACAAACACAACCATACATCGCTTAAGAAGAATCAAAATAATCTTTGCTAAAAAAATTCCAGACTAATAGACCATCTATTAAAATTTTATCAAAACTACCCAATTGTGGAGTTTTAATTAAAATGAAAGTCAACAACAATCAATCCCCAATCCAACAATCAACTGGCTACTATGAGTAGTTGCATCCATGAAAATTGAACCTGTAATTTGGGAATGCATCCACCAACTAAAATTTAATTTGACAAAATTTTTCAGGGCTAAAGCAAGTAAGTGCAAACTGTACTCTAGCACAACCCAATGAAACATTACAGGACTACTACTTTGCACTGGCCATTCCAGATTCAATTCAAACTAAACAATGTCTTCGCAATTGTTACTATCACAAACTACGAGGGTTGAAAGGCATTGATGTCTTTTTCCTTTCTCTAAATGTCAGTTACAGCAATGGAGCTCACAGATTCCAAGCTAATTTTTCTGTTTTCTGTGCATGGACATACTCCTTATACATGCCAAGGAAGAAGACCACAGAAAATGATGATATAAAATAAAGGTTGAGACTTACATAAAAGACGACTAAGTTCTTGTGTAAACAAATAAAAAATGTCAGTCCAAAAGTCCAAAGATTATTTCATAATAAACAAAAAACAAAATCCTTACCAGTCTAACCACAGAGACAAGAGGAGTTTTTTCTTTTTTCTTCTGAATTTTAACTTCAGCGGGTGAAAGATCACCACTGATAAGATAAAAGAAAGATGCAATCTAACTCAATCAATGTATGGCTTCTGGTATAGGTTGGTTACTAAACTACATGGATATACAAAGTGTGTAAGGCTTTCTAGCAAACAATATCTGAGGTGAATGGCTAAATAGCTGTAAGCACTTGAGCATTCCTCGTGTTAAAATATTCCTTACTGATAGATTTCAATTATTTCCATGGCTTTTCATACACATCGTCTTGATTTCGGCTGAGTGCAAATTATAGCAACAACAAAATTGTTTATTTCCAATCAACAACAACAAAAATCAAATTAATGTGCTGTAGTGGAGGAGATCAAATCAAAATCAAATAATAAAGAAACAAAAGATCAAAATGAGACCCAATATAGCTTAAAAAGTCATAGCCATCATCAATTATGAACATATACTAGCCAACACCTTCCAATCACTATGTTACTAGCCTACAGTTATGGTTACTATAGAGCTAATTACGTATAGTTTACTTATAGATTCGTGCATATCTTCCAAAACACGAAATGCTATGCTGCATAAAAAAGGCGAGAATCTGAATACATACTTTTTGGAACCAGCGGATATAACCAAAGAAACCTTCGCCTAGCAGCAATACCGCGACGACCTCTTGCCCGCCGAAATACCAAGCCAAAGCTGAAGCCTGCAGGGCCCCTAATCCCGAGCTATAAATACCTAATCCCGAGCTATTAATAACTTCGACTGCCCAATAGCTTTCTCCTCGACACCCTTTCGCCCAGCTTAACAGTTCCTAAACTCAACGGGACTATAAGTTATCCATTCAAACTTACTTTTCGTCACTCCGAAGAAGCAATGACTGCTCGGGTTCATCACCCTTGTCCATGAATTCCAAGTCACTGTGTTTTAGCTTTTACAAGAAACTACTACCAACTAAAGACCTTAAGAACTAAGCATTGCATAGCGGTGCGACAACTGTGTAGCCCCTTGGAATTTGATTCGGTAAAGCACTGCGCATGAAAAAAAGCGAAACAGGGAAACAAAGACCTCTGGCACATGGATCCGAATTTTGCACATTCAGCTAACATGCAGCATGGCCTGTTGCTTAGGCGCGCAGTTTTTCCCGTAAGTCTCGCCCATTTGTTGAGTACGAAGAACCTGTAGAGAAGGTATTTCTTTGAAGGAAAAGACACGAAGAAGGACAGTGGTCTTGAATTCATTTTTGTTGCAGACTTGACAGTTCACACTCACTGACAATATCCATTTTCCATGCACATTTATACAAAACCGTTCGTATAATTAAACACAGATAAAGAATACAATTGCTCTCAAAATATTGACACGCATGGCAACACGTCACGCCCAGGTTGACCCAGAGATGAAATTATGCTTACGGACGACACAAAAATGATCATGACTGCAATTTAACGAACTACAACATACACGCCTATAATTAACTGTGAGCCAGCCATGTACAACATTATCAAGAGGACCTGTCAAGTGTTATTGTAAAGATATGCTAAATTGCTGAGGCATTCATACGTTCTCGTAGTTTGATTGCCTAACAGTCAGTTTCTGCAATGAGTCAGGTGAGGTGTAAGCGATTCTTCGGTATAATTTACTGGTAGTAATACGGAAAAGGATATAACGCGAGAATCTCATCTTAAAGCTACTAGATTTCCTTTAGCAGAAGTTGTTTTCATTTTTTTTTTTGGTTTTTCTTAATTATTGCAACAACAAGCGTACTTACAAAGAACACAATGCTTAAACTATTGGAAAGAATCAATAATATAATAATCACTTTTCGTTATAAAGAGCAAAGTCCTGTTGCATAAAATCGCGCGAGCTGCATCACGAGGATCAACACGAAATTTTGAACCATTACTACGTGGTTTGAGAACCTTACTATAGATTGTTCCAGAAAACTAGAACAGCGTTGCAAAGATATGCAAAACCCTTGAATCCCGTTTTGTTTCGTGAGGGATGGAATGCGTGCATGTCATGGAATGAGGCTTACCTGACCTGCTCAATCCTTCATTACTATACCCTTCTTTAACTACTATTATTTATTTTATATGAAGCTATAAGTATTATTCAGCAACGCGTAACTGAGAACTTGCCTATTATACACTATGCGAATTCAATCAGTGAGGTGATTGCTTTCTTTAGTTTTTATAACGTGCGTATATGTATCCCTCTAACTGAGACCTGTTTATTGCTGTTTATGAGATCCTGGAAAACTGTCGATCATTTATCCTCTTTCATCGCATATCCTTCCAAGTTTGACTACCTTGAGGCTTAAACAGTTGTTTGTGTCTACCTCTTTAAAAATGCAGTATTACTGTATTCGATCTCTTTTAAACCGAACCGTTTTTTTTTGAGAATGTTTCGTTACACTGCGCTTATCGTCGCAAGTTTTTTATCCTTGCTATGATGAATACATTATTTGTATATGCAAGGCCAGGAATGATGTTACACCTTTTTTTGGAATACATGCATTTGAGGAGTCCAAATATTCGGGGGAGCATGAAGTAGTTCTAGTTGATCTTTGGATGCAATCGCTGAACGCCCAAACGGTAAGAGTTTCTTAACTTCTAGCTTTTGCTAGAAATCATTTTCGGATTTTTCGTTACATATTAATGAATTTTATACATTGTCTTACAAGGCCGCATGACTTGCGCGACACGGCTTGGATTTCCCACTGCCGTCAATTAAGCCGATATTGTAACATGAAACCAGTTTCCTGAATTCCTGTTAATCAGCTGCGTTGAAATTTTTCGTTATTATATTCAAAGGTCGGGAATTCACGCTGTATCCGATATTTTACTTTCCTTACGTAGGCTTCGCACGTGACTAGGCTAAAAAGATAGATAATATTGTTAATGAATTTTAAAGCTGTAATGCGACACTCCAATTTACTCTTCAAAAAATTATTTTTACTCTAGTACCTAGGACTGTTCGTGTATAAATTTACTAATACCACCTGTAGTTTCTCATAAAGGTTGTAGCGGAGAAACCTCAAGACACTTCATATCACGAGTCCATCATATAGCTAAATAACAAAAATACCACTTGTTTGAAGGGTACGGCCACGTTTTCTCATAAATTTAACGTTTTTTAGTCCTTTGAGCCTAATACCCCCAAGACACTAGTTAGGTCGAAGGCAGCTGCTATAATTTCTGATCTAGAATGTAACAATCTAGAATCCTAAGAAAAGGGTTTGCAAAAGTAACGATTGTTTAAGGATCTACGGTTATTACTACGTAAGTTTCGCCCCACCCTCAAATAAGGTGAGCTCCTAGATCCAAGTTTATGTAAACCTAGGCACCACTGATTAAAATTCAAGTCGCTCCTTGAGCATTTGGCGAAACGAAGGTCTCTGAACTAGAGTTATTGCGCCATCTGATCCGATTAAAATCTATCGCCATCACCTGATACGGATGAAATTTGTTCCACGAATGTGTGTTTGCTGCGCAAGCCTGGTGCGTGGCCAATGAACAGCTTGATCACAGCTTTGTTGTTGCGCTCACGAGAGCTTCACAAAACTTTTCTTTATTACTCTGCGACCAAACCTGTCATCCAGTAGCGTTTTACACGAGGGAGTTTCAATTAACTTGCCGAAGAAAGGAAAAAGAATCTAAGTCACGTGACGGCTGGAGAACTGTAGATCCACTGCCGTGTCTCAAACATACTAACAAAATCTATCATGTTTAGTTGATTAAATTACAATGGTAGAAAATCAAACACATTCCCCTTTTCATGTACGCTACTGAAATCATTAGGGTCTACGTTTATAAAAGCCCAGTCTGCAACTCGGAGCGAATAAAGCTTCGCTTCTCATACATTTTAGATTCGCTGTCGAACTTGAGCGAACTTTGTAGAGTGCGAGCTCGTGTTGGCACAGGCAACTGTCTTGCTCTTCTTCTGCGCAGTACGTCCTTGAAAGCTTGTCTGAACGACGTGCTGTAAAGCCCATAAATGAAAGGGTTCAAAACGGAGTTTAAAGGCGGCAGAAACACAATGAATATTTCACTCAAAATGGAGGTCAAAAGTTTGTGGCGCTGCACCAGCGTTGGAAAAAAGTCAGGCTTAATTGCGTTAATTGTAATTAAAATTCCATTCGGCAACCAACAGGCTGCAAAAGTTATGTAGACAATAACTACTGTCAGAGTACACTTGTTTAGTCTGCATTTAGAAGTTTTCTTTCTGCTATTAGCAGTATTGACTTCCAACGTCTGAGCTCTTGCAGTATGCCATAGTTTCCCATAAATTAGGGAGATGCATGCAATTGGTAGAACTACATTCATAGCATTTACTAAGGTGACAAAGTGAATGTTCTTGCTAATGCACTTTCCCTGTTCGATTGCAATACTGATATCAACAAAGTCGGTCCAATCTATCAGCGAAAAAGAGGCCCACAACAGACCGTAAATCCATATGCAAACGCAAAGAATTATGGATCTCCTCCTTGTAACAAACTTGTTGTACCAGTACGGAAACTCGACCGCGGTGTAGCGCTCCATGGATGTCGCTAGCAAAGTGATGATCGATGTCGAACTTGCTAGAACATCACTCGCTATAAGGACCGCACAGACGTACTTTCCAATGCAAGCTCCAAGGTAATCCATGGTGCGAAATGGCAGCATGGTCAAACAAATCTGGATGTCGCTCAATGCCAACGAAAAGACGAACATGTTAGTAGGGGTGCGCAAAGATCGGCATAAGTACACGCTCAAGCATAGCACGGAGTTGCTGATCAAACCAGTGCACAACGCACAGATCAGTAATGTCAGGATAGTTATATTGCTGGCTGAAGGTGTCATGCCACATCCTTCACTTTCCAGAAGCTGCGTGATGTTACCGAGTGAAGACATGGTGAATACTCTTCCCTAACGTGTCGTATCTCCGCTTGAATAACCCTGTGGGAATAACCCTGTGGAAATAACCCTGTGGGAATTTAATGCAAGAGAGTGTGAAGGCAGGCTGATGAAGCAACTAAACACCAAGTAACACCAAGTTCTCGAGTTTTAAGTGATTACATTCGCATCTGGCGGAGTCAGCGGCTTAAACTTCGTTTTAAAAAAAAAACATGTGCCCGTTCGTTTTAAGATTGGCTAGAGTCGATGCTTTTGCTCATGATAATTTTAAGCTTATTTAAAAAAAAGCAAGAATGCGCCGCGAGAACAAGCCCGACACGAAGAGAGCTTCATCGGAATGCCATCTGGCTAAGCATAGCTATACCAAGGTTCATAAATATTTAAGCGGCCTGTGGCAAATTGATCAAAAGTACTATGTGGCTAGTTCTTTTTTAGATAAAAATAACGAGTTCGTTCACAAAGGGTTAGCAAAGTTTCTCGTCAATGTGATCTTCTAAAATTTCCGCTCTTTTCCGCCGTTGAGAAAATTCTATAGAAAGTTTTGATGTGAGCATAAAGGCTGCTTTGATATGGCCGAGCCTATATCAATTATAAAAATATAAAAATATCTATATCAAAATATTTTACGGTCTTCCACTTCGTCGAGTGAGTCTCACTTCTCAGTCGAGGATGAAACCAAGTGATGGCGTCAGGGATCATGATAAGCAAAAATCGACGAAATTAAAACGGAGAACAACGAAAACAACAATAAGCAAGATCACGCACTACAAGATTGTATGCACAACACTTGTAACTTGTAAAAAAAAAAACACTTTGGATCTCAGATTCCTGAGTCTCACAAAGCAATCTATCTTTCTATCTATCTATCTATCTATCTATCTATCTATCTATCTATCTATCTATCTATCTATCTATCTATCTA
>QQSS02160068.1:0-15512 GCA_003687565.2 Craspedacusta sowerbii | reverse complement strand
TTCGTGTGAACTCCTTTCCACAATAGAAGCACGAGAGTAATGCCATGCTTTAGCTCTCACTAACCCCTTTCATCGAGATAAAACTTAAACTTGCGAACGTCTATTCCCGTCTTCAAAATTTCCCGCTAGCGCCAACGTCGGATCGTCACTGGCCCATCGGCCACTGCCTTGAGAGCAGCGGCGACCTGTGAGTTGATCGCAGCGGCAGCCTGTGGCGGGAGCAAGTTCAGAACGGTGCTGCGGCGACCAGTTTGTGCAAGTCGAACGCCTGAAGAGCACGTCACGCTGTTGCGCGCCGTCTTCGATCGTTGCCGAGAATTTGGACTGCGCCTCAGTCTGAAAAAATGCAAATTCGGAATGCCTTCTGTAACATATCGGTTGACATGGATCTACTTCTTCGTCGGGACATTGGTTGTCTAAAGACGAAATTCGAGGAAAAACCGTTCGTGCTTCCAAAACCGTTGCCGCCGATGATGGCTCAGCCAGTTCAACCGCCGTAACTGATTACTGCAGAGGTATCACCTCTTCGAGACCCAGATCCACTGACCTTCACTGCTCCACAGTCGACGCCGCCAGTACAAGCCTCGCCAAGCATCACCTTCTTCTTCGCCAAGCAACTCTTCGGCGATCGATGCGTTCGACCCGAGGTAAACACTGCAGCATGAAAATGAATAAAAATACGGCAGATTCCTATTTGAAAAAAGAAAAAAAAATGAATTTTCTGTCTGTCACTAACGATATAGGTAGACATTTATTTTCTTGTAGATATTGGTTTGTGGGAAGCTCAGATGGTATTCTAAGTCTTGGTAAGACTTGTTAAAAATGATTGTTAAAGCAATCAATATTTTAAAATAACTTTCTCTGGCATTGCTGTTTTTCTTTCGCTATTCCTCTGCGACTATGACTGCCTTCCTGAAATGTTAAGACTAGCTTCAAAATTTAGTGGGTTATCGCTCTACTTTCGTTATGCATGCAAATGTAGGTGTAAACGGACTGAATATATATATATATATAGGATCTTCGTGATTATCTATTGTAGTACTTGTGGAAACCTTCATAAATTTCTTGTATGATTATGATGCACAATTTTGTGGATTTTTTTAAAAATAGCAAAGAGAGAATCTCACTTTTTGGACTTCTAACCTAGTCTGCTTTGTGAAGTGCTTTGCTAGAACTGGTCTTATACTCTATAGTTTTCTTTTAGGCAGAATTTACATGCTCTATGGATCCAAGCAGTTCAAATAAGATTTCTGATGATGCAAGGCTGCATTATTGCTAGATGCTTCTACACTTGGATAGACCAGATAATGTTGCACATTATCACGCTATGCTACACCTGTCGTGAAGAGATGCTTAGACGGTATTGCATGTCTTTATTAGCCAGATATTGGAGTGCACAGTCATTGTTACCAGCTGAAAACGACATTGCTTTCTGTGGATTTATGGCATTAATTTGTCGCTTCCCAAAGTTAACCATATAAAGCCATGACTTGAATTACATTAAAGAAAGTCTTTAATAATTTTTATCCAAAATTAATGTAAAATGATCTTTGTCAGCTTTTCCTTTATTGTATATTATGTAGATACTGTGGATACGCATCCTTGGAAAAGTTCATATGCAAAGGTTACTACTAATATTGTGTCATGTGCCAGAATTGATTGTGTAAAATCCAAAATCAATCTTAACTTTGCTACCCAATGTATTTGCAAAGTCAGTTGCGTTCATTATTATTTGAGGTGTATGATATTTTCTTGTTGTTACATTTTGGTTCCTCTACTAATAAAAAGTAAATTTAGAAACATCTACAGAAATTACATCACATTTGTTACAGTTTTTTTTTCCATTATGGTATGTTCTTTTCTTTGGACATGCTTAATTCTAGAAATTGACTCATTTTGTCCTGGTTTTTGTTTAGATCACTGAAATGCTGAGGATTTGTGAGGATATAGAAGTAACTGAAATGGTCCAGTTCGCCAAGTGTGGTTGCTTTGATGTCGAAATGATCTCAGATACTTATGGTGGTAGGTGATGTTTGGCATTGGAGCATGGTACACACAATGTTTATTGGGTATTGCTGGCTTTATATTGGGGTGTTATGGTTTTCTGACAGGATTTTGCTGTGTGTTGTTGTTCATAGTCTTATTCACTTGAGTTTGTCATTTATTTATTTTATTTGTTTTCTGGATTGAGTTTTTCTTTGAATTGTCTCAGCAATTTTTTCTTCTTATGGCTTGTTTCAAATAAGGTATAATTACACCAAGGTCAAGTGCCAGGTCTTGCACATGAATTCAATATTGAATTCTTGCACCATTACTCCAAGCTAAGGCTATGTAGAAATAAATTCTGTATAGTGTTAGATTCTATAAAATGGAAGAATCTTGTGTGCCTTGAAAATTGGAACATGACGGAAGAAAAAGTAAAATTGGCTAAACAAGGTTTTACCTGGGGAGTTGATTCACTTCCTAAAATATTATTGATTTCTGTGCCATCATTTACGCTTTTGGGTGCGCTATGCAGTTTTCATAAGTTCGACGGGGAGACTCCCCTCCATTCATCAATAATGACACCGAGAAATTTAGCAAAGTTGCAACCTTTAATATTAATCCCCCCATGGTTATTAAAGGTAACTGCAAGGTAAAAGGTCAGTGTCTTTTTCTCTTGCAAATGCCATAAAATTTTACCGTAAATTTAATAAAATTTATAGAAACTCCATTTGAGTGAAACCACTTTTCGATAAGCCTAAGTTGCATGTAACAGGTAAGAAATAGTTAATTTATATTTTCATGTGAGAGGAAAAGACTGGTATTCTCTGCAAACATAGTACCTGCAGAAGAGGGACAGCATTTGCCATGTCATAACGTACAGGAGAAACAAAAGTGGTTCTGATTTAGAGCCTTAAGGTTTCCCACATATAATAGGACGTGTTTTTCTAACCACATAATTTAACTGGACATTCTATAATATGCCAGCCAAGTAACTAGCATTCCATTTTACTCCTTTTTCAGGTAAATCATACAATGCCATTTTTGATACCAAGATATCATAATTGACAGTATCAAACGCTTTTAAAAGGTCTAGAAACACTCTGATAGTGTAAGGTTTGTGTTCCATTACCAGCCTAAGATTTGTTACCAGCTCAAGGACACCATATTCTGTGGAACACATTTCTCTAAAATGAAACTGTTTAGGATAGTAGATTTGTATTGGCTCCAAATGGGGGAGAGTTTTGTACATACAATTTATTCTAATATTTTTGAAAATACCGATAGAACAGAAATTGATCTATAATTGCTTATTTCCTGTGCTTCATCAGACTTCGGGACTGGCAACACCTTGGCAGTTTTCATGAGATCTAGGAATCTGCACTGCTCCACAGACATTCTGAAAACATTTGTAAGAGGGACAATCAGTTTGCCTGATAAGACTCTTACTACATCTATGCTGACATCATCATCTCCTGGAGTCTTCTGTGGCATTAGGTAATCAAGAGAGCGCTTGACATTTGCATCTGTGATCTCTATGTTAAATATAGCTTTAACTGGCTTTACGAAGTTCATAAAGGCTGTCTTAGCAGTTGGAATCTCTTTTGCTAGTCGAGGAGCATTGTTTACAAATTAGCTGTTTAAAGCTGTGGCAAGTTCTTATTGACATAAAATGGTGGTTTCAAATTCATTTTTGTATTTCTTATAGGTTTGCTCGTTAGAATAAGTAGTTTTTTTTATTAGAAATTTTAGATAAAGTTTCTGCTTTTTGTGGGACATTTTGAGCAGGTCTACAGTCATTCATTTATTCAGGATTGACTTGGTTATGACAGTGCCTATTGTTTTTGGAAAGAAAGTGTCAAAAGGTAAAGGAATTCATTTACAAATGTGTAATATGCATCATCAACATCTGTTTTATCCAGCACGTTACTCCAACTTTTGTTTGTAAGTCTATCTTTCATCACATAATTTTTTAGGTGTAATAACTCGTCTTGGTTAAGATAATTGTTTGGGTATTTTGTTAAGCTGTAAATCCTCTAAGATCAGGAATAGTGTGGCAAGTGGTCACTAATTACTTCAATAATCATCCAAAATCCAGGCTATGGTCACATGAAAGGGTTTAATCTTTCCACTAGGACGTCGATATATATTTGCAATTAGAATATTCCTTTTTGTGGTGTTAACGTCATCACTGCTACATGTAAAGTCTTTCCTCGCTTGTAGGGTATTTCATTTGATAAGTATATGCTAAGTCCCCCTCCTTTTGATTAGCTTTCCCTTGGAAGGTTAATGAATTTGAACCCATCCATTTGAATAAGTGATGTACTTAATGACTTTTCACTTTTAATCCATGTCTCCTGTAAGCAAACTACGCTTAACTCCCATTTAAGTTGATGTAGCATGGTTCTCAGGTCAGCTATATTTTTCATTAAGCTTCTTATATTTAAGGACATGAATAAGAATTTAAGACCTGTGGTTTTGTTCAGATTTGCAAGCAAAGTTGTTGAAGACGACGGATCATGTGCTCAAGTATCTTTGCAATCTTACAGAATTTAGCTAGACAAAATATCTTGATTAGCATCGATAGTATCATTAGCTATCAAGTCCAATATGTTAAAATGGCTGTCCTTGGGGTTATTAGTTGTGTTAATTTCAGATTAATTATTGTAAGGATTTACGTAATGGGTAGTAGCAATCTGGACTATTGACAACTTATTCACGTCCCTCGGGTATGGTCAACTTGGCCACTTTCAAGATTGCATAGTGTTCCTGTTCTCATAGCTTCTTGAGTGTTGGCATCAGCTCTTTCCTCATCTTGATTGTTTCTTCACTGAAGTCATCGTTGATGTAAAGTCCCGTTCCTTTAAAGTTCTTCACAGCTTGTTTGTGCTTCCAGTTAAGGAAGCGGGCAACAGTCGTCCACGTTTGTTTACCCAGTGTGTTCGCTCAGTAACCATTTGTTGGCCATGTCGAGCTTATACTAATTAATTCCTTAACTTTTTTTTTCTGTCTCTTTGCAAGACTCCTCATTTTCACAAATACCATCTATTCTGGCGTTAACTTTTCTCGAGCGATTCTCCTGGTCGCATACCTTGTTCGTCACTTTTGCTTATGTCATCAATAATTGTCGTGATGACGCAGGGGGCCATCTGTTTGCTGGAACCATACTGCTGCGTGGAACTTGCCCGATCCTGAATATTTCTCACTAGCTATCTTATTTTATCTTGCAGAGGCTGCTGCTTGCTTGCGCAGAATGCCTCTTGAAAATTCGCGGAGCGCCTAAGGTCTTGTATTTCTTTCAATAAGTCATCCATCAATCCGACCTTTAACTGTTCGTGTATTCATTTCCACTACGCGAAGAATTGTTGCTTTATTTAGCTCCAGGATTCTTTTGAGAGAGAAAGTTTCGTCATTTTCATTTACCTCGTATTGATTCTTTTTGGCTTTCTTATTCTTTATCGTATTCACTGAACCCGACGACATCTAGCGCACCCTCATTTTGACTTAAAATGCGGTTTAATGTTTGCTATCAGGTCTACAGAGATCTCCTCGTTTGGACTCGGTTGTCCCCTTCTCGTCGAATTCGTCAATCTCCTTACGGTACGTACGAAACTGTCCCGGACGATCTTGCTCCACATCTTCATTCGCATCGCTGTCCGCATTCTCTTCGATGTCGTCCTCGCATGTTGTTGACTCATTTGCACCGGACGGCGTATCAGATATGTGCCTGGGGCGTAACTCCGTTGTGCCGCCTGGTTCCCGAGCAGGGCTAGTGCGTACCAAAATGCTGGTAACAAAGGTCTGACGCAGTGATCAGTCTCCTTAGCGCAGAGGGTGCTCTAGGTTTCTCTTTGCTTTCACTTGATGCGCCGTATCCCAGCCCACGGTTACCTATGGCGGCAACCACAGGTGCTTGTGAAAACACGCGAAGTCCTGCACCAGAATTGTAGATGAAGTCGGTATAGTATGGCTGACAGTTTTTGAAGAGGGATTTATATGGCGAGGTGCAGAGAACGGCGCACTCACCTTGACGTCTGAACTTCTCGGCGTCCTGCTTCGGCCTGCACTTCCCCGGAGCCCCTTCCGCTACGTGATAAGAACAGATACTTTTTTTTATGATCCGGTTTGCCCGGCTGCTCCAGCGACATGGCTAGGTCTTTTTCTTTAAAGATTGTTCGAAAATCACACACAAACTGCACATTTTGTAGAATGCTCAGAGTGATGTCAATAAAATTCTATTTACAGAGGTTGTAGCGTGATCTGTGTTTGTGTGGGGTGCATGCGTTGCTGGGTATCCTGATATACCGCTGTCTCTATGCTATTTTGAAAAGGTTTATGTCCAGCACTACGAAAGGTTGTGATCATCCCCGATACTGATATAGACACAGAGAGTCTATAGCGTTCTTCTCCTGCACAAGCGGCTAGAGGAGCTGATCGCGATATTTTGGGAAGACCGACTCTTTCAATGGGGGTACAAGCAAGATATATAGGATTAGAAACACACGAAATCGAACCATACTGCAGGACAAGGTATTCAGTATCGTATCGGTAGAAGTAGGCCTCGAAATAAAATCTCTCCAAATGATAAAGATACTAAAATTGACTCGCCAAACCTTGGTAATAATACACATCCGTGTTCAGAAGGGAAGAAAGAAAAACCATGCGCAGTCTCAACAAGATAATACTCCTATTCGTTTAGTAAAGTGCTTTCAAAATAGTCGAAGAAAATGCTATATATAAATGTATGGATCTAAGGAAAATTCATCGTTCATCGAGGTTATTGAGTTATACCGTCAAGTGGAGGTTTCCATTGGTAAGGGTACCTAGGCCGTCATTGATGAGGAATTGGTCTTTGAAGGTATTCAGTGCGTTTCTTTCTTTAGCTATTTTGTATTTGTGTAGGATTAAGTTTTAGAGTTGGCTCTTGACTGAAGACCGCGCCATATCTGGCGTGATGGTGGCTCCTTCATGGAAAATTTGACATCTTATTTTCTAAATATTATACACTACTAGAGATACCAGGGTTGTTGCTAGTTTTTTTTTGATACCTTGTGGTGTAGTGTTTGGTGGAAAGGTCTCCTAGTTTTAAGAAAGATACGTCCGTTGTTGATTTCTAGGATTCGAATTACAAGTGGTTTAATGTTCGCCCACAGGTTGGAGGGGATATGGCATTCCAAAAAGCAATGTAAAAAGGTTTCTCGGTTGGTTTTACACGCTCTACACGAGTCGGGTGCGCTTAGTTGTCGTGTTTTATGGAGATCTCGAAGTATTTTTCCCGTAAACTTTTGTGCAGCAATTTCCACAGAACTTCGTGAACATGATTTGTATTGTAATCTACAAAAGAAGTGCTCCATGTATATATTGCCAGTCTAGACATTCACGTTTGGCGACGCTGTTCAGTACGCTTCGCCTGGAATTTGTGTCTGCTGGTTTTGGTTTTGTCGTATGGTGCTAGATGGGGATGTGTTTTCTGACAAAATCTATGGTTTCTGTGTAGTACGGCGGTCATCGTCTCTAAGTATGACGTTCTGTGGTGCGTTGTTGTCGACTAGATGTTGCCATTTATCTAGTTGTATGGTTTTGAGGTGTGAACCTATCAAAAAATGGCGAAGTTTTTCCAAGCTTCTGGATTTTTCTTATCAAATATGCGCGCTTGTGCGTGTAGCCCTAGGACTCTTGTTTGGGCCCTGATGTCTTTTAAGGCCAATCCCCCGTGACTAGTCAGTTTAAAGAGGTGTTTGATCGTGATTAAGAGGTTATTTTCATTTTTCTAAAGGAAGTCTGTGATTGCTTTGTTAACGTCTTTTGTCGCCCATAAGGGGGGTGGGTGGAAGAGCAAGCGCAATGTGCCAAGTTTTTGACAAAGCGAGGGCTTTGACAACTAGGGTTTTTTTTATCTTTGACAAAGCTCTCTGTTGCCATCGCGAAAGTGTCTTTCTCAATTTTTCAATTCTAAGATTATAGTTATAGCGGAGCGTTTCGTTATAGTCTAGAAAAAATATGAATGGCAGGTATCTTTGTCCGACTGCTGTTCCGTTTTTTCAATCTGACGTCTACGTTCTCGTATGGGTTCTCTTTCGCACATAGATAGAGTCCTTCCGTCTTGTTTCTATTGGTGGTGGAGCCTGATTCTTTTTGGAAACGTTGAAAAATTTTCATTGCTTCTTTGTAGGAGGCAAGATCTGAGACTATTAGGGTGGTGTCATCGGCATGCTACGTGATTTTGATGGAATGTTTGCCTAGTCTGTAGCCTTTTATCTTTGTTTCTTGTCTTATGGCTTCTGCAACGGTCTCTACGGTTAGTGCGTACAGGAGTGGTGATAGCGGACAGCCCTGCCGTACTCCTCGTCCTACCTCATTTATTCGACAGATGGCCGTTGTTTATAATCTGGCTTGCTATATTTGTATAGATAACTTAAATCCAGTTTCGGAAAACGGGACCAAAGTTTGCTTTTAACAGAATGCGGTCGAGAAAGTCGATGTAGACTTTGTCAAGAGCCTTCTCTCGATCAATGGTTATCAAGAACGTTTGCGTTTTCCTTTGCTTAGCATAGTAGATAACGTCTCAAACTAGGGATAAATTTGAATGTAATGTACGTCCTGGCACCCCACACGTCTAATCTGGCGATAGTAGGGCGGTGAACGTTCTCTTCAGTCTGTTTGCCAGCGTCTTAGTAATGAGCTTGTAGTCAACGCAAAGGAGAGAAATTGGACGCTAGTTTTTTAAGTCTCTTCTAGTCTCTTTGTCTTTATGCAAGAGAGTAAGGATATCATTTGATTGCGTGTCGGTCAGCTGTTGAGCGAAATAAATTTCCTGAATTACTTCTAGGAGGGAGGTCTGTATGTGGCTCCAAAAGGTATTATAAAACTCCATCGGTATACCTTCTATGCCTGGAATCTTATTAGCCTTCATTAGGAGCAGTGTGTTAAAAATCTCTTGTACTGTGAAGGGTCTATCTAGATCTCGCTTCTGTTCGTGAGATAGGTAAATTTGCCACTTTGACAGAAGCCAATCTTGGTCGGCCTTGCCTGTGAGCCTCGTCGTGTATAGGTCTCTGTAAAAAGTTCGGGTGGTTTCTAAAATAGCAGGGGCTTCAGTGAGGAGGGACCCTGAAGGGTCTGCGATTGCCGAAATATTGCTGTTGGTTTTTCTTTCGTTTTCGTGCGTACACATCTGGGGCGTCTAACCCGTAAACAACTCCAAATTCAAAAGCGCAATAAAATTCTAACTACAAAATCACGAGTATAATAACAAAGTAAACCCTACTGCACAGACACCTGACTTTCGTCAGGAGGTTTTGCGAATGACCACCGGAAGGGGGACTTCGTTAAGGCTTAGTCCGTGGTCTCAAGCGCCCGACGCCCTCGTCCAACGTAGAGATCTCTTTGTGTTTTAAAGTATGTGTGAGTCACACTCGTGTAAAGTGCTTGCGTGTACTAGAATGTTGTTCTCAAAACACTTCCGGCAATAATCCGCGCGCAAAATGCGTTCTACGCTGTATTGTAAAACTGCTATGCGCTCGAGAGGGTCACCAAGCCGGGACGGGTAAACCCCAAACACAGACGCATATCGCGTCTACTTTGCAAAAACTTCAATATAACTATACTATGACTATAAAATCTGAACGTTTATAAATAAAAAACCTGCTCCACATAGTAATAACTATACGCTAAGGTTACGCAAGTAAGGGAACGTGCCCCGCACAAACGTAATCGAATAATAAAAACAAGGGCGTTTATGCAAGTGTCAATAAACTTACAATATGATAATCCCAAGGACGTCCAGGCCAATGACCTAGTCATCCGTGAAGAATTTTCCCAATTGCATTATTAATAAGAAATTGTTGTAAAAATTTGGGGATTTCGTTGTTTTCTTTGGCGATGATGTACTTCTTGGTTACAAGTATTTTTAAATGAGATGTAGTCGCGAGCCAAACATCATCAGGGTTGACTATGGCGTTTTCATGAAAGGTCCTACATCTTGTTTTCCATATAATGTATATGACAGATGCAATTAGGGTCATGATTAGCCTTATTTGATTTCGCGTGAGTGTCTTGCAGTGAGACATTTCACCGAGAATGAATCGGACTGTATGTATGCTGTCAAAGTTGTTAAGTATTGTGTGAGTGTATGGGGTTATCTTGTTCCATAGGTAAGAGGGGATGGTGCATTGTGCGAAGCAATGCAGAAAGGTTTCCCTTTCTGTCTTGTATCCGCAGCACGTGTCTGTTGCTGGTAGATTTTTTGGTTTATGAAGATTGGCCAACGATTTGGACATAAAGTCGCATGTCATGTGAACTTTTTGTCTGATTTTCCAGAGTTCTGCGGGCCTCCCTGATTTTTGAGATCTTGCCAAACGGTTGGGTTTCTGGAAGTAAGATCGGAGCCCACCCAATAGCGTGCGAAATGGAACCACTTTTCGTCTCGTTGCGAGTCCGGTATGCGTGTTTGGTGCTTTAGTCTGAGTACAGTCAATGGTGTTTGTCCGTTGTGTAGTGGTTTGTGTGAGTGGGTGAGTTTTATAAGTGCGTTGTTTTCGGAGGACCAAATGAAGTCAGAAACTGCGCGGTTTAAGTCTTCAATTGCCCATGCGGGTGGAGGGAGTGTGTGCGCTATGTGGTAGATGTGTGAAAGTGCAAGCGTTTTAACCAAGAGGACCTTCCCTTTCTTGGAGATTGTGCGTTGTTGCCATGTGGTGAGGGTGCGTCTGAGTTTGTTGAGTTTGTGTTTGTTATTGTAGTCAGTGGAAGTCTGTGAAAAAATGGACCCCGAGTACTTTCAGTCCTTCGTCTGTCCCGTTTTTCCAAGTTACTTCAGATCTATTGTATGGGTCTTCTTTGGTGTGTATGTACAGTCCTTCTGTCTTTGTTCTGTTTATATTAGATCCCGTGGCGTTCTCGAACCGTGTCAGTATTTCGTTTAGTGGAGTGAGTGAGTTTAGGTCCTGTAGGAATAGTCTAATGTTGTCAGCGTATTGTGTTATTTTGACAATGTTTTTGCCAATTCTATATCCCTTGATGCGTGGTTCCTCCTTGATAGCTTCCGCCAGAGTTTCCACGATCAAGGTATATAGAAGTGGCGAGAGAGGGCAGCCTTGGCGTACGCCTCGTTGTATGGGGATGGGGTTGGAGTTGAAGCCGTTGTTTTGAATCCTGCTCGTGATGTTTTCGTACAGTATGGTGATCCACGTTGTAAATACCGGTCGGAAGTTCATTTTGTAAAGTATTTTGTTTAAGAATGTGGTGCTGACCTTGTCAAAAGCTTTCTCTTGGTCTATGGTAAGGATGAAAGCTTGAATTTTCAAGGGAATGCCGTCACTCCCCGGAGATTTATTCGGTTTCATCGGCAACAGGACTGAAAATAGTTCTTCTGTTTTGATGTCTTTGTCTAGGAGGTGCTTCAATTGGCGCTTCAATTTTTTTAGTAGCCAGTCCTGGTCGTTGTCGTTGTCGTTGAGGTTTGCTGTAAAGTTTTCCGTAATAAGTTTTGGCTACGTTGAGTATGGCGTTGTTGTCAGTGACGAGAGAGCCGGTATTGTCTCGTAACTCAGTAATGGTAGTTTTTGGTTTTCCTTTCTCTCTTTAGGTTGAAAAAGTAGGCAGTGGGTTTTTCGTCCTGTTCCATTACGGTTGTCTTGGTCTTTTGGAAGATGTCCTTGTTCTTGTTTATTTCGTGTTGCTCTATTTTCTTTCGTAAGTATTTGATTTTGTCTAGGTCTGGGCACTGTTTTGCTTGTTCAGCCTTTAGGTCTGCGTCTAGTCTTCTTTTGTGCTTGTTATTGTGTTTCCGTTCCTGTGTTTTAAAGGTCCTCGACAACCATTTGATGTAGGTTTTTCCCGCCTCCCACCAAAGTAGGACGTTGTTTTTTCGTCTTCCATTAGTGGAGGACGTTCCTCATCTTCTCTCTGAACACGGGGTTCGAGATCAGATAAGGCTTCATCTTCCAATATCCTGGACCTCTCTTTGTGTGGTCGGCGGTCGTCAGACTAGTGAACACCGTTATGTGGTCTTCATAAGGTATGTGTATTTGGTAAGTGTGGGTTTTAGTCATGTTAAGTCTGTGTGATGGTGCGTAGATTCTGTCAATTCTGGAGGCAACGTTGTTGTTTTGCCACGTGTATCCACGTGTGGGTTGGTTTGTGGCGGTCCATAGGTCTTGTAGGTTGTGAGTGTTGATGTTGTCCGTCAGACCTGCAGAGCCCTTGGTGTGGTCGTTGTGAGTGTTTCCTGTCCTGTCCCTATGGCTGTCGAGGACCATGTTGAAATCGCCAGCAAGTATGAGGTCTTTGTTTGGTCTTCGATGCTGGTTAAGTGAGTCGAAGAAAAACTGTCTACTGTTCGGTTTGTTGGGTCCATAAACGTACAGGAGTTGTAGATCGTTGTGTTGGTGTGTAAGTGTGAGTGCTAGAGTTCTGCCTTCCGTGTCTAAGTACGAGTGGGTGACATGTGGTTTAAAGACATTATTGAACAGGATTGCGACCCCTCTAGAAAGCGAATTGCCAGAATTCCTGTAGAAGTCGCAATTTACCATTCGCGAGCCCACGCGGCGACTGACTCGGGGATGCTGTGCGTTTCTTGTACGAAAATGATATGAGCATTAGATTGCAGTATGCTCAGGAGTTTGTGGCGGCGTTCGTGGCCACAGTTTAGACCATTGACGTTTATGGTCGCTACCGAGATACTTGAGTTGTCCATTGGTCAATTGCTTTGTAGACTGGTCTGGCGATTTTTGTTAGGTTCCCGCCTTTTCAGTTTCGTGTGGGCTCGCGATTGGCTTACTGGAAACGAGATAATGTTTTCATAAAGTGCCTATGTAATATGCTAAATGCTTCAGCCGCGAATAGTGCGCGCCAAAAAATGATGTCTAGATCACTGACCTGGACGTCCCTCGCGGTGTCCATTTTCTTGAGCTTTTCGAGGATCGCAATGCGGAGCACCTCGATTTCGTGCTTCTTCCATCGCAAGTCCCTGGCGATCATCCGTAAGAAAGCGGCTTCGGAAGCATTTCTTGTGCGATTTACCGCTGTCACAATTGCTTCTTTCACAGTGTTGTATTCGCTTTGCGGTGTGACCTCATCTTTTTCGTCGTGCTTCGTTATCGCTTCTTTGATTGCGTCTGTATATAGAGGGTATTCCCTTTAGGATCTAGCTTCCCGTCCTCTCCTTCGCTGTCGCTTTCTGCTGAGGGTATGGGGACCTCCGTTCCGTCGAAGGGAGCTTTCTGTGATGGCTCGTCTACCGTTTTAGTGGTCTTGTCAGCGGTTGATCGTCAGGGTCTGTCGACTTGTTTTCTGGTGTTGCGTCTACTTCCATCCTTTCCTCCTCGTTTGGTGCTGTAATGTTTTTTCCTTCGTCGCACTCGCACTTTGCGTTGCGTAGAGTTGTACATGTAGTTGCCCATTGTATTGACCTGTCAGTCATGTCTCAGGCCATTCATGTCGGTTATTGTTATGGTGTTTGGTATTAATTTCGTGTTCCTGGTCTGCGTATCTAAATTTGTTGGTGTTTGTTCCTGTTCCTTCATGGGTGGTCACACGGACTCCCTTTCCGTAGTCGCTGAATATGTGTGCGATGAATCTGTCAATAAAAGTTAATAACGTTATCTGCCGTCCATATCTTCGCCTGTCGTAGGGCTGCCACGGCGTCTGGCTCGAGCAGTCCATAGGGGGCTTCGAAGACTGCCGTTCGATTTTCTTCAAACCCCCATGCTTCCGGCATGTAGACCTCCCTGTGTATGGGAGACTTACTTGTAGGTTGCTGTGTAGGACCAGTCTGATGTGGCTTGGTTGCGGCTGTATATGATAATGTAAACTTCGTTCCTGCCGATGGTTGTGCGTGTGTGTCTGCGACGGGTCCTTGCGGTAAATTCTTTTTCTGGAGCTATTAAAAGGAAGCTCGACTATGCTTTCAGTGATCGCGCCTGCATTTTTCTCAGGTTGCACGATAGGTAAGTGCTGTACAGCTGCGGCGGCTGCAGTGCTGCAGTTACTTTGTGTTGCTGGTGGCAGGTGGGTGGTACTCGCTTTACCGGCGGACCCCTTTGACTTTTTTTCTTCATCTCGCTTGACTTAAGCATGTTTGTCATCACGGATTCGGCGCTGCAAGGGCGCTAAGTTTGCTTTGCTATCCCTCATGGTGCAACGCCGTAGCGCTCACGATTGTAAATGGCGATTGCCACGGGTACTTGGAAGGTGCGCAAAGTTCTGCACCAGAAGTATGCTAAAAGGCAGAAAAGCAGGGCTGTCACTTCTAGAAGACAGCACTCACCTTGACGTCCGGTCCTCCCGGCGTCTTGTCCTTCGTTAGCAACTCCTCGGAGCTCCTTTCACAGCGATAGGAACAGATGTTTTTTTTTTCCTTTTTTTCTTCTTTTTTTATGGTTGATACTTAGTGTATGGTTCTTCTTTATATGCTATGATGTTTGTGGTTACGTGTGTTTGTAAAAACCTTTCATTTACATGATAGTGTTGGCCATCATGATCATCGCCATTTTATAGGCATGGTACATCAACCAGCCGGCTGTGGTCCCGAATAACTTGTTAATGTCGTCTTCATCGTACGCGGGTTTTTCCAGTAGATTGAGCTCATCAAATTTGAGCAGGACCGCCACTCTTGTGTGCTCCGCGTCTTCGAGCTCCATTCCATTCCGAATGCACGTACTTAGGAGGCTGTTGACTTCGAAGTTCCTGACATTGCCTCCCCCAGGTACCTGCTACCTCTATGAGTTGGCGTTGGTTCTGTTAGTGGGAGTTGTATTGTGAAGTAACGTGTTCTTCTGGTCCGTATTTTCTCCTTTACCTGCTCGGGCGGAGGTGGTGTAGTCGCTATCTGTTCGAGCGGTTCTTGTGTGGTCGTTATCTAATCGAACGACGTAGTTACGTTTTCATCCGAGGGTCGGATGTTTTGGTCGGCGACAGTTCCTGCAGTTTCGTCCTGATCGTTTACGACCATGTCTTCAACTTGTGACTATTCCTGTGCACGAGGGCGATCCCGCTTTTCACGTGCTTTTGTGGTCAGACATTTGGGTGAGTTTTCGTGATGTCCATAGTCGTCACAAATACTGCAATAGAAATAGGCAATTTTGAGCGATATGTTCTCGATGCTTGTCCCGTATAGTGGGTTGAAAAACCTTGTTTCGCATTCTGTTCGATCCATATCTCGTCGGGTATCTCATAGTCATTTTTGCCTTTCAAATAGACGATTCGTGTGCGTCTCTCATTGCGGCTTCCTTCGATGAAGCTATACTGTCTGTTTATTTTAGTAACTGTACCGTATTTTGCCATGGCAGTGCCATGCCATGCCATGCCATGTTCTCGAACCGTGTCAGTATTTCGTTTAGTGGAGTGAGTGAGTTTAGGTCCTGTAGGAATAGTCTAATGTCGTCAGCGTATTGTGTTATTTTGACAATGTTTTTGCCAATTCTATATCCCTTGATGCGTGGTTCCTCCTTGATAGCTTCCGCCAGAGTTTCCACGATCAAGGTATATAGAAGTGGCGAGAGAGGGCAGCCTTGGCGTACGCCTCGTTG
>QQSS02159957.1:0-15513 GCA_003687565.2 Craspedacusta sowerbii | reverse complement strand
CATACATACATACATACATACATACATACATACATACATACATACATACATACATACATACATACATACATACAAAAGCAAAGGTATACTGACATGCATACATACATACATTCACAAATACATCCTTTCATACATAGATAAAGGTTGAAAGCAACGTGCAATGCGTGCGTAAGTACGGCTACGCAACTGTGGTGCACCCGGAATCACTTTGAATCTACTGTGTCCTTCTGCTGTACCTGAACAGCAGACTCACGCAGCAAGGTCGCAAGGTCTTCAACGACGGTTTTCTGCTCGAGTTCATTTACGTAAACAATCGAACAACGTACCAGCTAGCTTTTTCTTCTTCACGTGCATTGCAGCATAAAGACGTTCAGTGAGACTGACTTTAGCCCAACCAAACTAATCACACATCGTAATAGCACCGCACAGTACACACGACTCTCTAACTATCATGCAGCGCACAACGAAGTGATCTCAATATAATAAATGAAAATATGACTGCAAAGCGCATGCTCCTACGGCACGGTTGAGGGAAGTGCAGAATGTGCGCAAGCAAGCGGCCTGAGAACGGCTTGGAGCGTCGCCTAGCGAATATCTTTGATAGCAAGCTTCTTCTCGCAGCGTAAGAAGAAGCTTACAGTCAGCCAACAGCAACGTCATTCATGTCCAGGTAGTTCTCACAATGAAATTTTAGAGTTGATTCTTCCCACGATGTTGTTTTGCTTTTACAAGGGGATTTCTTTCAGCCATGAACCTATCGAGCCAAATGGAACCCACAAAAACTTATTTTGAAAAGAGAGCAAAACAATTTGCTACATTTAAGCCATGTCAGCAATCGATCTTATCGCAGTAGCAACAATCACATATCCCTCCCACAATACTTGCGCTGTGCATTCGGAAGCAACTGCCGAATTTGTGACCGCAAAGCTGAAACTCGAAAATGCAGAACGTCATTCGGATTAAATAATTATATAATGCGTCTAAACTTCTACATTCTCTGCTGCATGCTGTTTAGCTTAATTGCACGTAGCTTGCCGTGCCAGAGGAACCTCGTCTTTAGATTAAAGTTTTGCAAGAGCTAAATGCCTAGTTCGGTACCGTAATTTATACCAGTTTTATAGCTGAAGCTGATTAACAAGACTGTCATCAACTCGAAGGACATAAACTAGACTTGATCGATACTTGCAGTGGACCGGTACTTTCCGATACGTTTCAATACTGTACGATACAACGGCATGATACGATTTGCCGAGTCTCGCAAATTCATTGAAAGTATCGTCCGTAAACGAGCGATACTTTTCCTTGATCGTAATTTAACGAAACTTTGCAATACTTTGTGATGCGGATTTTAAAAAAATCGTCCGCTTACGATTCTCAGTTAAAAAAAAAATTTCTGTTGGAGCAAAGTGATTGACTCGTTTGAATAGCGATTGATTGTTATGTTCTACCTTTTTTTATTTACCTGTTTATTGTTATGTTCTACCTTTTTACGTCTATCAAGTAATATTACGCATTATTTTTTTTGATGCTTCTGTTTTCCAATTTGTTTTGACTGAAAAATATAAAAGGCGATATACAGTTTACTTTCCGAAAACTGCAACTTTGTCGGCGGATACGCCATGCCATCTTGGTCATACTGCATAAATCGTATAATCTTGCGGTTGTGCCAACCCGAAAGATTAGAATGTTTAGATTCCCTTAGAGGCTAGGGTCATTCTAGTGCAGACTGGCGCTGATAGTTACTAGTTTGCACTAGAACAACCTTTTATTTGTCTGCACTGCGCAACTCGGCAAAAAACAATAGCCTCTAATTTTCAGAGTCTCTATCTTCAAATGGTGCTGCCTTTTTGTGTGAACGATTTGAGTGCATTAATTGGATCATTTAGCATCCTATTCTTCTTGGTTCATTAATGGCATTAATGTTTTACGTACGATTTTTGATTTGATCATTTTGAAGTTAGATTAATTCATTATGTGGTTGTTTATTATTTTTATTTTATTTATTTTTTTTGTATCTAGTGTTTTGAAATATTTGGCGCGTTACTTTTTTGAGAAATGTTTTAGTTTTCTATTTCCCTAGAACATTTTTTAGTGGTGTTTGCTATTTACTATGTTTTTTGGCCGAGACTTAAATTTGTGGAATCCTTTGCTTTGAGCCTATCTAATGTTTCCGTTTACAGGGTTCTTAGTACGCATTCGTACTGTTCTGGCTAGGTTACTTGGCACATTCTCCAAGTTGATATGGTTTACCCTTCCATTACTGAAGCCTGTACATTACCAGAGCGATATTTGCTTACAAACATCCCTTAGTTTGTCTTCTCCTCAAGCATAAAACTAACTTTTGAAGGTGAATTGCTTGATGAAACGGTGGCGTCCCAATCTGATTAGCTATGCGGTTGTCACCAACTCTTTACGATTGTTGGCATTGCCTGCTTTATCGTCATACTTTACCGTATAGTTTTTGCAACCATTCAAGCTGCTGATCGTTTCATTTTCAGCTAATTTTTAAGCATTCATATCACGTGCGAGTATTCGCACTTAAGTTGGCTCGCGCGGCGTACCTTGGCTCGCTCACATTACATGACAAGATGCTTTAAAGCTTATTCGTTTTGCTTAGGCAATAGCAACATCCTTGAAAGAAAATGGACTTAGTTTGTTAAGGGAACCTTTCCCTGTAAAGTAGCAATCTTCAATAAAAGACGGCGAGCGCTGCCTCAATTATTTGCGATACTGTACGAACTGGCCGTGCTTGCGATCGATCAACAAAAGAAAGCAGGATCGTTGAGTATCGGAAAGTATCGTTCATTTTCCAGGACAAGCGATACGATACGATTTGACGATAAATTTTACGATACGATCCAAGCGAGCGAAGTTAACGATACTTTGGAAAGGACCGATCCGAGCTCTTGGTATCTTTCCGATGATGCCTGATATCAATGAGGGCTTGTGAAATTAGCAAGTCTCTATTAGCAATCAAAAGTGCTAAGTGCAAAAGTAATTAAATGTGAACGACGTCGAGTACTGAGATTTCCAACAACGAGCGCTTTTTAGGCATCTATCACAAGTGAGGGCGGGTGCGAGTGAGTGAGTGAGCGAGTAGTTAAGAGAGCAAGTGACCGAGTGCGCGAGCGTGGGTTCGTTTGTTGTGTGCTTATGTGCGTATTTTCGTGTCTGTGTGTGTTTGTGTGTGCATGTGCGTGTGTGTGTTCGTGTGTGTCTGTGTCTTTGTGGCTGTGGGTGTCGGCCACGGCCTCTTCTAAACAGAGTAGTCGTAACTCAAATTGCAAGCAAAAATTTGAAACAAGAGATCTTATTTGCAGGGGCAATTTTAGAAGCTTTCACAAACAAAGCATAAGCATACCTAAGCATGACCTAATCTTAGCCCATGGCCCCCTTTGTCCTCATAGGTGCAGAGGTACCGCTGCGTTTCGAGTAATGGGAAAAGCAATAGTTCTGCAATAGTACCAAACTACGGAAGAACCCAGTAGAACCAGTTCAACGCCTGATGTGGGCAGCCTATTACGATAAATCGCACCTCAAAGCACCCAGTTGGAACGTTGACCGATAAATAAGCAACTAGTTCAAAGACCTTTCAGTCCTCATCGTCTCTTTTGCGCACATTACGACTCACACCTTTCCGCTTTTTAAAGGACACGTGAGCCGAAGACGAATTCGACTCATCAACTGAACCCGAGACGACTCTTTCTTTAAACTTCATCCCCACGTCACGCTTGGCGCTCGAGTTCTTTACGGTTGTGGACGGAGAAACGACATCCGCTACAGGAACAACTGCCGTAGGTTCCTCTTCGTCACCTTCTTCACGTTCGGGAGAATTTCCACTGGGGAAGCAAAAACGGTTAAGATCGCCAGGGCAAAAAACGAGGACAACATTAAGCTTCCGACCACCAAAACTCTGCAAAGGGTCCCTGCAATAATCGCACCACCAAGCAAAGCAAAAACGCTCATGTGACAAAAAGCTACATACCCGCTCGCAGCTCTCGGAGTGCTCACTGACGACCAGCCTCCAAGTAGTGGGTGCTGATCTTTCAACGGGTCTTTTGAAGACTCAGACTGTATGCGACGATCTTTAGTAGAATTCTAAAATATATATTTTAAATCCTCTGTTAAAAATGATGCAGCGCATTGAAATACCGTGGCCATTCCTCTTCAATTGCTAGACATGGCACATAACGCCACAACATCAGTCGCGGGCAGCATGTCGTAAAAACAAAATGGCAAACTCAAAGTGGAGAATCAGGAACAAAACGAGATGGGAAATAAATACAACAGCAAAACGAGAAGAGAAAACGACGGAATAAACTACCAAACAAACTACTTGCTAACACGCGCCTGGAAAGAACATTGAAGACACCTAAAAACTACCTTTGATATAGGTGCAACGCTGTTTGACGATAGTAGTTCCGGCGATGTGGATGCCACTGCATTAGCTTGTCTAAATCAACGAACAATTCAGGAGAATTTCATAAAAAGGAATGCCTTCGGACCTTAAATTGGATCCAACCTATTAATTTGTGATACTTTTCGACTAATCCACCACTTCATACAGTTTTTGCTTCTTTTATTTCTAGCTTCCCTTCAATTTTCTTTCGGTCTACCTGTCTACTCGTCTGTCCGTGTATCAGTCTATATTTCGGTACGCCAATCGGTCAATCTGCCTAAATACTACATGCCAGAGCATGCCAATGCACGTAACGCATGCACGTATGCATGTAATTATGACAGTCTTGATAGCAGAATGAAATTAAGCGATGCGTATTGCTAACAGGCGTTCGCACCTAACATATTCATAAAATACCTCCATCAGTAAATAATACATTACTTGGACGCGCTGTCAGGTAGATTTCGGAATACTGCCGGCATTTCCCAAGTCGACTCTGTGCGAACGAAAAGAAGGAATAATTATAGAATACCTTATAACTTTAAAGCATTTTGCAAAGATTCAGGAAAAGGACCATAATTTCAGAAGGGCTTGAAACAAGTATAATATTTTAACACAATGACTTCATGGTACAGGATTTCTTAACGACTATTAATAGTGTTCGAAATTTACCTTATGGTTTGAGGGTGCCACTTGCAGCCTTTTCTGACAAAATTTTGGTGAAAATTTTAAAAAATTCTAATATAAAAAATAAAATAATATCAAATAAAATATAATTAAAAAAATAAAATAAAACAAAATAAAATAATATAAAAATTGTTAAAAAATTACAAATATATATTCATTTTTTAATTTATGACACAGTTTGGCAAGAAAGTTACGCGTTCGAAATGCAACTCAAACTAAGTACAGCAAAAGTAAACAAACAAACAACGAAGCAAAAAGAAACGAAACTTACCTCCAGATATAGAGTTGTAATAATAAGTGTGGCCTTCGAGTGTCTGCATGGAACACCAAGGATGAGTTGAAAGTTCAGAGCTACCAAAACTCGGCAGCCCATCGGTTTTTACAGTTCCTAGCGAGACAAGACACAGGATACACTGAAGCTAAATAGCCTTTAATGATCACGAATGTGCTCCGGGACGTTTATGAGAACGCTTTTAAGCTCAGAAGACTGAAATCTAGGTCATTAACGAAATTACATCACGAAAGTACATCATTAATTTCATAGTCTTGCAGGTCTCATACATATTGAAATTATATTAAAAGACATTAAGTCATGAAACTTTAACATTAACATTACTTAAAGCCACTAGTGCTAGCATCACTCAGAAAACCGAAAATTATGTCATAGCATAGCATGTTTACACCAAAATACAATATCTTAGACAAATGCTCATAGGTTACACAGTAAACTCACTGCATAAGCATTACATGTTAGTTTCTGCGCGTAACTGTAGAGCGGTTGAAAATTTTCTTTCTCCGAAAATTCCAGTCGTTCCAAATAACTAACACCCCTAACCAAGCTTAAGGACTTCGCAGGAAACGACCGCATACACACACAGACAACAAAAAAGTAGGCAAGAAAACACAAAGTTTTCAACTTGTAAGGAAAGACCTATAACCATTCTACAACAATCACATAAACAACGAATGGCAAATAACTAGAGCAGTTCATTTAAACCGAAACCTAAATATAACGAAATGATTCCCTTTCCCCCAGCCTAGCTCGATGAATACGATCTCTGGATCAAAATAAGCCGGTTATTACCTCAAAAAAATAACGGGAGACAGGTGGAAAGTCGATTGCAAAGATATAGCTACCATAAATATACATGATAAATATATACTATAAAAGATACATAAATCCTTTTTGTGTATTTGCGTATGTGTATGTGTGTGTGCGTGTGTGCGTTTGCGAGTGCGTATGTGCGTGTGTTAAGCAGCACATCCTAAACGACAGTAAAGCCAGCAATTTGTTGCAATCTTTCTTTAAGATTTTTTTCTGGAGGTCGTGCAAATTCATTTAAAAAATTACTCAATCAACCTCTTCATCAAGCATTGAGAGCCTACCAGCGCACATATTTCATATGATAAGCTGTGTAAGACTGGAAGAAAGCCTAATAGGGTGAGAACGCCATACACTCTAACATTACCTCAATTACTAGAGAGAGATCACAGGAATAATTTAAGAGGAAAAAAGCACTGCAGTACCTTGCAAAAGACTCTTCAAATCGCTTTTGCCAAAAGATGCAGAGTCATTAGCAAAGTCCTTCTTAACGGCAGCCAATGCAGCCTATGAGGTTAAAAAATTCTTAAATAATTCGTCAATAAAAAAGATCTCTTCTAGCAGACTTCATAGCTACAAGGATGACACTAGCTACAAAAATTATCGACCCACTGCTACCATAAGCGCAAAATCATGTAAAATAGTCTAGAGTTATCACAAACACGGAAACTTTTAAACAGCATTTATAGCACACGATACTCACGGTGGATTGCTATAATGGCAGCTCACTAGCGCTTTAAATTTTCAAAGGACATCAAACACCACACCAACTTCACCAAAATGTGAAGACTTCAAAACTATACTTTGAACAACTGAAAACATGGATTTTCCCTAATATCCTGGTTAGCGTAATTTTTACGCAGGTAAAATATCAGGCTATCATAACAACTTAAGGCGCTGACAAATACCTACCAAATTTCCAAGGATATAAACGAAACAAGCGTTGATATTCTTCATACCTTTTCCATAGCAGCCAGCATGCTTTGCGCAGCTTCATTCTCTTGCCTCTTTTCCATTGATTTCTTTTTTATCTAAGCAAAGCCAGAAAAGGTAAAAAAAAGAAAGAATCCAAATAGAAAATAAAGAAGGCTTTGCTCTACAAAATTATTTCGAATGCGACGAAAGCAACATCATCTCCACGTAAACATAACACATAGATCTGCAAATTGCCCATTCGAGTTTCAGATTTCTGCTCCTAGCAAGTTTTACCACAAAATTTTCCTTCAGCACGACTCCGTGGCCCTTTCTCATGCCAATCACCATTGTCGTTACACAGCATCGCTCTCCACAAGGCTCGTCGTTAACTGATTACTGCACGTGATCACCATAACTATATTCACTAACGTATCCAACCTCATTTTGCACAGCAACTTTTCATCGCAGTTTACGTATAGCAGTTTGTTGGAAACAAAAATAGCTCCTGTTGCTTTACGTTAACCTGAGTGTGTGATCCGAAGTCTCCTGCCAGAACACCTTGAAACACCCACTAAAGGAAAGTTGATCGAAAGAGCGCTAGAAGCTAAATTTAGGCCTTTTACCACTGCCTTAATTTTGCTGCCTTACCTCATTTATAGCCTGCACCCCTACTAGTGCACGCATGCCTTGAATTTGCGACCTCACAAACTCCCAGCTTCTCCTGTCGATCTATCTATTCTCTCATGTAAACACAAATGAGATCCAACGGCATCAGCAGCCTTATCCATAGCGTTCTTATGCGCCAAGCAATTCCCTATTGAGACTTCTGCGCAAAAGAAATCTTTATCAGCAAAGCAGACGCCCACATGTAGCTATCTGACAATCAGTCTCTAGTCCAGAGAGAAATGCCGAATAACTTGCATTTCCTCCTTTCTGTTAATACATGACAGGAGGCCACCATCACCTGACACGAGCACTTCATGGATACGTGACAGACTTCTTAGTATGCATTAAATGACGAAATGGTGTCAATTGTCGTCCAATATTCGTGGCCGAGAAGATAACCTCCACCTACTTTGTATTACCTTACTCGATCGCGTAGCGACCCTTCTATATCGGGCTGGGACGTTAGGTAACAACATAGACGGCTCCGTGTAAACTGCACTAGTAAAGCCATCCGTCATACAGCATGCCCAACACCCCAGCCATGATCTGATCTCACTATGCTCTTTGCTCTTTTGAACAAATCCCATTCCCGAATGAATTGAGCTCATTTCTTGGTTAACATACACACTACAGTTACGAATCTAGGTTATGTCAAAGACAATACCTCAGCAAGCCTTCTCTTTACATTTTCTTGGTGATTCTTCCCTCTCTCATGGAAGTCTATACTCTACAAAATAGATAAGGAAGCTTCTGAGCCACACTTTTGACTGACTACTTCATAGAAAAGATCCTTTAATGACAATACAATAAGCAATCGAAAGACACACAATGAGTCTTCTTACCGCTTTGTTGTCACCAAACCAACATTTACAAAAGTCGCAGAACTTTCTGGGCGTCGACTTCCAAAAATCAGCCCTGAAAAACATTGAGGTCATAGTATTACCCCAAACTCTGGCGTAGCTTTATGAACTTCTAACTGCAACTAATATTTAATGAACTGCGGAACATAGTAAACAATCTATCAAAATTTATCAAACCATAATCAATATGTAACAAAAAAGCATATTTTTCAACATCAAAGTTTTATTAAAATATTATTACATTATATGATAGAAATAATAATATTAAGATATAATTACATAACAATATATCAAGAGGGCAAATGTTGCTGCTGGCTGCACATGCAATTACCAACAATCTCAGACTTTTTGGCTCATGTCTGGTATTGTTAGGGAAGCCACTAACTAGGATAACAGTTTCAAGTAGGGCTTACTTCTTTAATCAACATTTTTGGTTGCTATTTACATGCACATGCATGGTTGCTTAGGACATTTCAACAATCTAACGTACAGTCTGCTAAAAGTTCATCATAGAAATGAGAGCCTTAGAGCTTTATTGATCAGGTTACCTAAACTGAATTTACTTAGAGATTTGGGGTTGATCCCATGGTGTCTGGTACCTATGACTCCAGTCAGAAATGCAATTGCTATTTATTTTGTTAGTGCAATCTCCATGCTTTCTAATGCTGCTGAATGACTGGAAAAGCCCTATATTAGAGGATCTTTTAGTGTGGTAATCAGAAAACAAACTTAATATTTTAAAAATTTTATGTAACACAAATCTGCATTGAGCAGTCTCAAAAATACCAAACAAACTTACATAGTGCTGGTCAACCGTTTCGATTTTATGTAACACAAATCTGCATTGAACTGTCTGAAAAATACAAACAAACGTATACATAGTGCTGGTCAACTGGTTGTAAGTAGCTTATAAACTAGAGCACCATGTTATCTAACAAAGGAAGCCATGAATTAAAATATATGCTGCATGCAAAGTTACCGTTCCTATCAAACTTCAAAGGCACGCACCAGCACCTTTGCATCAACTTGGAATGATGCACTTACATAGAATACATTATTTTATCATTGCATACAGAAAATACGAAATAAATTTCAAAAATTTAGATCGCAATGCATTGCATGTAAGTGGCAAATATGCAATTATGATAGTCAATACAATGGAAAATTTTTAAAACTATGTTTCCTTGTTCAGAATCCCACATATAGCTCATGCGTATGTAAGCATGGTGTTGTACATCAGCCGTGAAAGGCTATTCCTAGAGAATTATAGATTGCCAGAGGTTTCGCTAAAAAAGATTAGCAATTACAGCTTGGAGGAACTGCTTAATAAAAAACGAAGTACATATCCCTCAAATCATCATGTTTTACAGCAATTCGCAACTGCATTACGCAGAAGTTAAGTCTGCGACAAAAAGAAGAACTCATTACAGCAGCAGCAACAGAACCACCTGTACAAGCCAATGCAACCATTGTAAATAAGGACTCAATAAAAAGAAGCACAGCTACCGGTTACCATTGTTGGCCATGGCACGATTATTCAAAGGGTGTTAGTAGCTGATCTTGCCTGTTTGTAGTCAGCGCATTGCATAAAACGCTTGAAATGGCCAAATAGGTCTCGGTCAAGGCATCACAAGTGCATTAATTCTTTCAAGAATGGAAAATGGCAGACCAACTTAATTTTCAGAGTTTTGATATTTAAGCAACCAGCACCAGAGATTCAGCTAGACTGTGTGAAGATCTGGATCAAAACAGCTGCATGGACGTCATCACCTACACATGCAGAAACCATATGAAGAAACTAAGCATGGCTGGGACTATCTAGAGGACCAAACATCAGACGATGTTTCCTAAAAGAGTTTACGAGTGCACATTTTTGTGCTCAATATGAAAAGTAGGCTTTACTTCAAATTCATTTTCAATTTATTCCAGTCCCTTAATTGATTTCAGAGGACCAAGCTTTAATTACTAAGCATCAGAATAAGCAATAGAGTTTTTGCCCAGAGTTAATGATCATAAGCTTCTGCTGATGTCACTTTTTTTCACTGATTCAAGCATAAAGTTTATGTCCTGGAGTATGTGGCATGCACATTTGATGACAAAACTGAATCCGCATCGGAACACACTCACTTTCTATTTAGAATACCAAAGCCCATCTTTAAAAAGCGTCCCTCGGATAAAGAGGGCGATTATTACGCACGTGCGTAAATGCGCCTCTTAAAATAATCACAATACTACTAAAAGAAAAGACGTATTCGGAAAAATATTAAATTCAAGCAGAATCTGCCGTGTGTATAGTCTGTAGCTACGCAACCATGTTGATTTTATCCAATTTTGTAAAATATGTTTGAGCAGGGGGGGGGGGGGACAGTAATAATCATCGTGCGTAACGAGATGACTGGTGTTGCAGCTGTGCTCTATACATGCACATGGTACCAAAAGTCGGACATCGCTTTGGGGAGTCGCATTATTAGCGCAGACATCTTTTGTCCAGTTTTTTCTACTCCATCTGCTTCTCAAAGAGCAACACCAGGCAGAGCAGCTTCACTCTCCTCTCCCTCGGACCACCTCGTCGAAGGTAATCGTGAATCACCGCCATTATGTCTCACGAGGAGATTCTGCCGGTTGCCGAGCGTCCTCATCCCGGTACCCTCGGGAATCCCCGCTTGGCGAGGTCATGTTGAAAATGCACCAGCAGCAGCTCGAAATGCAAAGCAGCTTGTCACGCGGCAGCAGATGGCCGATTTTCTCGAGCATCTCTTGCTTAATCTTGGTATGATGCATCAGAAGCCTTTTCGTTGAAGCCTAAAGACTTCCTATCAAAAACGTTTGCACCTCTCTGCTGATGATTCCTGCCGCTCCAAAGGACAAGTTTACAAAGTGTTTACATTTTTTACACACTCCATAAAAGACTGTCGATAAGGGGCTTATAATGTTGCTGCTTTTGTGTCGCATTCCTCTGCATGTAGGGCTGAAACCTAACTGTTAGCTCCATTATAAAAATGCTTTGGTCCTTAACTGCAGTGAAATCGGAACGATAATTGTCGCCTGAAATGGTTGATGGAAAGCGATTTCCGGGCATTCATCAATATCACTGTAAACAGTCATGGAAGGAAGGGATTTTGCTGCATCAGCTTCACTTAGCAGAATAGAATCATGCCTCCAGTTGAAACGCTTCTCTGCTAGATAGACATTGCATGCTCCCATCACAAGGCCCAAGGTTCGCCTACCTGGGCAGAAAGAGCAAAGACACGCAACTGCTGTTCCCCATCGATTGATGTTGGTTCGGTTCAGAAGGCAGTTACCCAGGTATCGGATTGCGAAAGTGTAGATGTTCCGTAGCATCTTTTTAAGCGATCACTTCAAGATCCCCGACAGTTAAGTCCCAGCTAATGGCAGATAGAACATACCTCTGATAGAAATGGATTTGTTTCGAGGATGGAGAGCTAGATTGTGCATGGTTTGGAGAAGGTTTGAGAAGGTTTTCTATCATTTGGTATGCTAGCTGTCACAAGACACTTCAAAGTTTGAAAATCGGCCTATGTAAGAGAAGGAGGTATTTATCTGCACAGGCTTAATTCGTTGATTTTTTTTATGTAAGGATTCGGCTTCAGTTGCTTTGCTGAGCTATTTCCTTTCATTATCCCAAATGTATGGCACTTGTCTACCCTTACTGTCATTCTACTCCAGTTGCACCATCTTGAAATGGCGTTCAGAAGAGTTTGGTTTTCAGATTCCAGTCCACTAACAGCTGCAGCATCGTCCACAAACTTTAGCCAGTTGCGGCGCGAGTGCGATGAAGAAAAGCCATAGCTGAACTTCACAAAATCGGGACTATTGCCATAGTGCACAAAAGTGTTCATAAGCATATTAAACAGGATTGGACTGAGGCAGTCACCTTTTAAAACTCCTTTTTGCACAAGAATGTAATGCATGACTATCGCAGCTGATTAGAGGTCAGAGTATAAGATACTGATGATGTTAGCCACCTGATCTGGAATGTCTTGGTACAGCAAAAGAGTTTCTATAAGTGAGTTGTGTTCGATGTCGTCCTTTGGCGTGCAGAGCGAAGACAACGAAAGCGAAGGCTTAGTTAAAATCGACCAAAGATGACTGATTTTTCTTAATATAGCAGCTCACAAAAACCTCCCTATAACATTAACAACTCACAACTCTCCGTAGAGATCTCAAAAACCAACATCTCAAAAAACTTACCAACATACTCTATCACACACGCTTTACACCCAAAGCCTCAATCTGATTGGTCCAACAGAAATAATCTCATAATCAAACAATGACAACGCTTACAAGGACAATTGTAACAATAGCCAAACTCGCGTAACATTAACCATCAACAGAAAAAAACAATAATGTATCACAGGCAAACAAGAGCTGCATGCCCTGTGGCCGACACGCAACAAGTGGTCTACTTCTCCGAACGCATTTTCCACATGGAGAAGCGTGATAGTGACACTTTGCTGCTTTTTGCGAGCGTGATTTATTATGAATCGCATTGACGCTATGTCCTCTAGTGTTCAGCTGAGTCCAGGGATGAAACCTTTTTGTATATGACTTTCAGCGCATCCGTTGCTGAAAATTGAAGATTCGATTTCTCATTAGAGACGTAAACATCTTTAGTTTAGTTGGTTCTAGCGTAATCGAGAGAAATTTGTCAGGATTGCCAGTGTCTCCTTGCTTATTAATGAGTCTGCTGGTAGCCTAAGACTTGGCCGCTTACAGCGGTTATGAAGCTGCGCAAGTATGAGCACCGTTTAATGCACATAACCGATATCTGTTCGATTGGACATGGAGAGCTGGAGCTTTTCATGAATTTAATGATTTTTCATCTCTTTTTTGGTGGGTGGAGCTACATCAAACTAGCATTCCTCTGCTTGCTAGAGGACTTGAAATAACTATGGAAGACTGGACTGAGGTTGCTGGTTGCCTGCGGCGAAACTCTATCGTCCCTCTCGCTGCTTCGGTCAATGCAGTGTCAAAGGCTTTGGGCCAGTCTCTCGACTTTAGAACTTTTCTTAAACATGATGATACCTTGACTGGAGTGAGAACTCGATGACACTGACGACAATTTGGACTAGCTGGTGGTTATTTGCCTAACATCTGTTATGTAATTAGGGGGCATAAGCGGTTTACTGAAACACGAACGGTAAACAAACAAAAAGAACGGTAAGCCAACGGCTTATGTCGCAAAAAGAACAAAACAAGAAAGATAAAGAAGCGGCTTCCCATAAAAGAAACGGGAACGAACGGCTCATTTCCTTTAGGTTTGATGGTCGTCGGCAATAGACCGGTAAAAGGACGAATACCGTCGGTTTTCCGTTCGCTTTCCGTTACAATTCCGTACCGTTCCGGTTCGAATCCTTCGTTATAAACATTTGTCAGATATTGCCCTAGCTTATTTACAAGTGCTTTCATTTTTGCTCTTGTAAGGGTCCGCTCAGGTTTTAATGCCCTGCTTTTTAAGGATAATTTCCCGGTTCAAGTAGCTAAAATGTTTTAGTTCCGGATACAACCTTTGATATGTTTGAATGTATTCTAAAAGGATGCAGTAAAATAAGAGCAATAGTGGATAGGATAATCATTTAGCCGTTTGCGTACCTACCGATCGCTTCGTCCTATTATATCCTCTTGCTCTACTTTTAACTACGAACTTGCTTCTCAGGTCTTCTTTCACCTCATATTCCCCATGACCACTCGACGCGTGATTCTTTCACATTTGCAAATGATGTCAAACAGCTAAGCTCATCAGGTAAGATAATGGTTTCTTTCGATTTATGCAGTCTTTTTACTAATATCCCCTTAGGCGAAGCCATAGACATGTCTGTTAATCTTATTCTAGAAAATAACCCGAAATTTACGATAACTGAGGTCCAACCTTGCAAATTGTTTTTATCCGCCAACTCACTTTTTATTTAATACTAACATATACGATCAAATCTATGGCGTGGCCATGATGGGGTCCCCTCTTGGACCTGTATGGGAGAATATCTTCATCGGAACAAAAGAAAGAGAATGGCTGTCCGATTATTCTGGTTCTAAACCATGCGTCTACCGGAGGTGTATAGATGATGTTTTTTGTTTGTTCAAATCTGTGAGTGATGTTGAGCCTTTTTTAGCGTACCTGAATAGCAGACACCCTAACATTAAGTTTGCTGTAGAATGCGAGACAGATCGGAAACTGCCTTTTCTTGATGTTTTAGTAGATGGAAAAAATGGCGATTGTTTCACCAGTTCCATTATGCAGACATTTACCGGTCTCCTCGCTTACTTTAATAGCTTCTGAATCATTTCATTTAAAATTGGCTTGATAAAAACAGTCATCGACCGGGTCTTTAAAATCAATAGTTCCTGGTCTGGGTTCCACAGAGTTTCAGCGTAAACTGAAGGAGGCCATGTTTATTCGATGGATAAAACGTAACCTTTACGTCCAACTTAACCATCTAGGTCTTACTCTTTCTATCTAGATCCTTCCTTTCTTTCTGACTCTCCTTCTTACTTACTTCGTTCTCTCCTCGGTATTTGCGCGCGCTCGCGTGCAGGTTTTGTTCCCTCGTGTGTTTTTTAGTGCTGATAGTTGAAATTTGACTACAAATAAGCATTTCGAACATGACAAAATCGTAAGTCTTGCCACCAGACAGAATGCTGAAAAAAATCACAATTAAAGCAGAAACTATGAAAGTATTGCACACGGAAAAACTAAACGGAAAAACGCATCTTTCTGCCTGCTAAAAGAGCAGAGCAAAATTATAGCTCATCTTAAGGACCAGTGCAACACCAAGGCATTGCAGAAGTGGCATCAGATTGTCGCACGGCAACCAAGCAACATCACAAAATTTTGTCGAAAAGCTTTAATTTTTAGCCTTGCCAAT
>QQSS02159956.1:0-33282 GCA_003687565.2 Craspedacusta sowerbii | reverse complement strand
GTATGTATGTATGTATGTATGTATGTATGTATGTATGTATGTATGTATGTATGTATGCATGTATGTATGTATGCATGTATGTATGTATGATGCATGTATGCATGTACGCATGTATGTATATACCTATTAATGTACGTAGGAATGGTTTGCAATTTAACATTAATATTGGACGACAGCCACGAGTCCAATACTGTATAAATAAAATGAACTCGTGAAAAAGACTTCTTACATCATAAAGCTCGAAGTAAACCGACATACAAGCCAGGCTCAGCAAACTCAACATCCTCCCCCGAAAGTTACTTAGTTTTTTGGGTTACGTTACAACAGCAACACCACAAATCCACGGGAAAAAAAAAGCCTAAAATAACGAATTTATTTAAATTGAATTCAATCGACAAGACACGAGAAAGACTAAGTCTTGCAAGACCAGGAGATTTATTAACAAAAAGCAACTCACAAAAAATAAGCAAGAACAACGGCTTTCAAAAAAAAGAACACCTTATGCTCGTT
Source organism: Craspedacusta sowerbii (assembly GCA_003687565.2). Taxonomy (NCBI): domain Eukaryota; kingdom Metazoa; phylum Cnidaria; class Hydrozoa; order Limnomedusae; family Olindiidae; genus Craspedacusta; species Craspedacusta sowerbii. The sequence continues at coordinate 32,772 of QQSS02159956.1, read as the reverse complement.
TTCCACAACATTAACAAATACAACGCCAAGTCAACACGAAATCTAGTTTCTAGGTCTCTCCAATGAACCATTTTAGCCGGCGCCTAAATTTCCACACATCGGAAACTTTTCCCGTGGACTCCTTAAGTCGAGCTTTGGAAATTCTTGCGCAAACTCGACCGGGTCTAGCACAATACGCTTTAGTCTTTCATCCCAACGCACCTGAAGAACAAATATAAATATAATAAATATACGTATAAAAACAAAATTAACAAAAAGCGAGCAACAATAGATACACCGACAAACGAGAATAATGACTTGAACTATTTATGCGGTTCTATAAAAAAATTTGAGAAAATGGACAAAAAGAAAAATCCAGTTGGGTACGGTCCTAATGCTTATTCTTAAACACATTCGTAAAGCACGCGAAGCACGCAAAGCACAGACCTTACGAAGACCATGCCTACCTCATAATATTCACCCTAAGGGAAGCCCTTCCTAGAAGGATGACCTTCAAACCCATAGTTGGTAAGAAACCTTCGCAGGTCTGGTTGATTCGAGAAAGCTATTCCGTAAAGATCCCAAATCTGGACAAACAGTGACAGCTAAATACGCAAATTACCAGATCAGACGCTTTTCATTTGAAGCCTACTTTCAGGATGACTTGGAAAAGCAAATCGCAAAAAACCTGGACAAGCCCATGTCGTTGTGTTTTTGAGAAACCAACCCAATATCCACATAATAGGACTACCGAGCAAGAGATACAATAATGGATAAGAGTAAAAGCAGCAAAATAAAAGAACGGTGCAAATTCCGTCTCGACCCTAAGCTCATCATGCTACAGGACATGCACAATAACAGCTTCTAAAACCAACAACACTGGGTAGTGAAGGATGCAGTTTTAAATTCAACATGGGTACCAGCTGATAACTACAACTGCACAGCAAATTACCTCTTTCCAGCCAATTCGAAGATACGAATTTTGGAACAGCTGAGTCTATAGGAGTCCATTTGGACTAAAAAAAGCATAATTACAGCTTCTAAAACCAACAACGCTGGGTAATGAAGGATGCGGTTTTTAATTCAACATGAGTACCAGTTGACAACTACGACTGCACAGCAACTTAACTCTTTTCAGCCAATTTGCAGGTTTGAATTTTGGAACAGCTGAGTCTACAGGAGTCCATTCATCAATGTATATTTTCACTCGCATACGTCGATTAAAGCGCATTGAAAGCAGATTATACACAATCTAAATAATTTTTCCACAACAAATGCGACTTCTTTTAAATGAACAAATATTTGACAAAAAGCGCTTTGGAAACCAAGCTGCATCATGTTGGTAACAACATACACACAAAAAAAGAAGTAATATTGACAAAAAACAACACTAGTCTAAATTAAATAACATGATGAAGCTTGGAACAGCAGGAAAAGCTTTAAATTGTACAGATAAGAAATCAATCAATTACTTTCAACTAGCTACATTGAGAATGAAAGCGTTACTTTCAGGCTTATCAATCATTAACCTGATCCTCACAAACCACATTAGCTAGATCCCAAAACAGCACAAAGTTCATCCATAAACTAGCAACACACCTGAAATCTGAAAAGCCTTGATGGCCCATCCACTGCAGTCATGTCTTGCAGTTGCTTAAACTGCGCCAAAGTATAATCGCGCAGAAACGTAAGAATGGAGGATACCCTTCCCGAGCTGATCATTGTCTCTAGCTCATTACCATCAGTCATTTGTGCAGCTTGAACATACATTGAGCTAGATACGAACTGTCCGAATTCCATTAATCTGGTCTTGTTTGGATCTTCTAAAATACACGTACTGAAAAATATACAGGCAATTGTTAACTGGCAGCACTAGACTTCAAATCAAGAGGCCTAAGCAATAATTTTAAACACGCTCTTACCATGCTGATAGTCAAACTTCTTCTAGACTGTCATGACATTGCAGTCAATGTCATGACAGTCTGTAAGTCAAGTTTTAAGTGGCAAAACCACAAAACAAAGCACGAAACATTTCGTAGAGCAATTTAGCAGCAATGCCCCAAAACAATGAGGTCACTAAATACCCCTGCTAATTACATGAAACAAAATGTCATAGCATGCAAAACTGCTGAGACAACCTTGCTCAATGCTCAACTAACAAGCATTTTAATCGAATACCCATCGCAACTCACCCTGAGTAGATACAGCAGTGCTTGCTAGGCGAACAAGAGAAACATTTCGCAGCAGGGCGCTGCTGCTCAATCCTATTGCCTGTCGCAGGATCCGGATATCTACAAAAAGGTTACAATAACTACAACAATAACTAATTAGGTATTTGAAGTCACAGATACTCCACTAAAACAGGCCTCAATATTCTGCAAAAAAAAAAATTGTGTTGAGCAAAAAGGCAACACCACAATGATGGTCAACTTCATATCAGCTTCACTGCTTAGCAATAACAGCAATACAGGAATAGCAGCAAATGAGGTACTTTCACAAGTGGGGAACAGGCTCTTGCATACTTGCAGCTGTGCAAACAGTTATTTGTAACAGTAAAATTTGATTCAGAGAAAACTCAATATTGAAACATATTTCGGGTTACGAAGAAATGCAACAAGCAAAGGAAAGTGCTCTGCTTTCCACTCTGGCGACCCGAGTTCGGTTCCCATGCACGTCACCGATTAGCCCCACATAGGGCAAAACAGCTCTGGCGCTGGGGGAATGGAGAAACTGGTGAGGTTTCTTAACTTGGCCAATTTTAAATTTAGGGTGCTTGTGTGATATGAGCCTCACTGTGCAGTATTCGGTGCTCCAGGCCACACCAAACTTTACAGCTATGTAAATATGCTTCTGAACTTGTTAGTTAGCAAGTCGCAATCAAACAGTTCTCACCAGTTCACTCAGCTCTTGTGGTCTAGTGTAAGTGCTCTGCTTTCCACTCCGGCGACCCGAGTTCAGTTCCCATGCACGTCACTGATGAGCCCCACATAGGGCGAAACAGGTCTGGCGTTGGGGGATGGAGAAACTGGTGAATTTCTTAACTTGGCCAATTCTAAAGTTAGGGTGCTCGTGTGATGAGCCTTACTGTGCGGTATTCGGTGCTCTAGGCCACGCCAAACTTTAAAGTTATATAAATATATGTAAAGACCAGCAAAAACACCAAATTAGGTGGCTAATACTGCACACATTTGATGAAAGCTGTTGAGTGCTGGAAAATCTAATCATTTGCTAAATTGATGTGGAAATGTTTATATATATATATATATATATATATATATATATATATATATATATATATTTATATACATACATATACTCGTTAACTATACCGAGCTGCTTTGAATCTGGATCATAAGTCTTAATTTCAGGCCCCTTTTCATTCAGTGTTCCAAAGTATTCAACTCAGCAAAAAAACATAGGAAAACAAAAATAAATTATAAGCAGCATAGCTTCTTATGCCATAAGATTCCTGGCCACGCAAAACAAGCACTGGCTCAATTCCGTGATTAAGAGTTATAATTATAGCCACAGCCGATATCTCAGGCACGAAAGTTGCATATTAAAACAAATACACCATCCATTACATATAATTCCTATATAACGTTACGGTAATCAATCTCGGCAACATTTCGATTAACAAATGGAGTTTAAGAATTACAAGATTTTACACAGCTTAGACCAATGCACATTTTGGAAGGCTGATAGCACCAGCTTCTCCACTTCATGTGAACCAATAACTGTTTTCCTACTTAAGCCGTTAGAATTGCAGAAGAGAAATAAGGCAATACGGGATTGCACTGCTGTCGACAATTACCTATAAAGAAACACCTTATTTACCTCTCCTTGATTTACGAGCAACACTAGCACAAACAACTGGATTCCTCAGCGCTCTCCCCAGATTTGAAACAAATCTTGCACTATACGCCATCTTGGCCGTAGCAGATCCCGCGTGGATCCACGGACACGCTTGTCCGCCATGCATAACCGTGCTGAATAAACGCGCGCGCGCGCGCGCGCGTGTGTGTATGTATGCTGGTAAAGATGTCCGTCAAAAGATTTACTTCATCTGAAAGGTATTTTTCGCGGCATATCTTTTCGGCTCTGTTAAGGAATCCAACAAACGTGCCCATGGCAATGCTTGGATCTACACATAAGTGTGGCTTTTATTCGAACGTTGGTGATCGCTTGTTTCTTGAAGACTTTGAATTCGATGAATGATGTAGTAAAGATAAATAATAAAGATGTAGAATAAAGTACTAGATTTATGCGAAGAAAAGGTGCCGGCTCATCACAAGGATTTACAAGAACTTGGGCCAAAGTTTGTTCCCACAACAACAAAAGCTGCCAATAATGGAATCATTTGTGCGACGGAAGCTTCTGCTCTTAAGCTTTAGTATGAAAACTAAATCAGGGATGCCGAGCAACTTCGATTCAGTGACATGAGAATAATTATAAATGCCAGACACATACGACCCAACCTTACTCTCAAGCAACGCTAAGCTCTCAAAGAACTTAAAGCAGATGACAGCATTCGTGTTTATCCAGTCGACAAAGGCACTGGTTTTGTACGATTAGATGTAGAACAAGCAAGATCAAAAGAAAGTTATCTGATGATGACTGTAGACGAATCTATCCACCTGATGCAACAGCGCCACGAATGCATTACTCCATAAAAGCGCACAAGCCGGAGAAAAACTTTCCGATGAGAATGATAGTGTCGACAGTTGGAACTGCATCGTATGGACTTGCTAGTTACCTCGTAGAAATTATCCAACCTACTTTGAACCAGAATGCGACGAAAATTAAAAATACATCTTCCTTCGTAACCCAGGCAAAAGAATGGGATATAAATCCAACAGAGGTTCAAGTTTCTTTCGATGTGCAAACAGTCAATCAGGGTAACGATAAAAACCTTATCAACAGACGTCGAGTTTAAAAACAGAAGTAAACTAACGTTGCTGGATGTGGAGCGCGCGGTTGATTTGTTCCTCGAAAACAACTACTTTACGTGGGAACAAGAAATTCGTCAAACTCAAGATTCAGGACCTATAGGCTTGTCTTTTATGGTAGTAGTGGCAGAAGCCTATCTACAGCATTTGGAGCCGAAGGATTTAGAGCAAGCTTTTCAACAGGGAGTCAAAGTCAAGTCATTCCGTAGGTATGTCGACGACTCGCATGCGCGTTTTCGTAACATGAAAGAAGGCAGAAGAATTCCAAAACATTCTTAATCAACAAGACCCGGCCATAAAATACACTATGGAAAACGATAGTTGGTTCGATCAATGGAGTGCGAACAATTCAAAATTGAAATTCCAACTCAACGGCCGTTCATTAACAGCTGAACGACGGCAGCATCCAGAGCTGCCGAAATATACTGGTGTGTAAATATTGCGAGAAAGTTCTTTTTCCATAAAAGAAGTTATACAGCTAATGCATGCATGTATGTATGTATGTATGTATGTATGTATGTATGTATGTATGTATGTATGCATGTTCCTCAAAATATCACTCGTGACAGATAAATGTGACAAGTTATCTTCTGTAATTGCAACTTTCCCTACCCTTGGTTTTGTCAGTATTATCATAATTGAACCCAGCTTTAACATGGCGATTTTCTGAGCAGTTTCTAATCCATCACTGACACCTCCACGGGTCTCCAGGATCTGTGCCGCATCATAGCTTTTAGACACATCACTTTTGATGTCTACGATCCACAAGTCGTAAAGTCGTAGTCGTGAAGTCACAAATCTAGACTAGACTAGGACTAGTAAAGGTCATAAAATGAAACCTTCGGAAACGCCTGCCAAAACAGCATCCAGCAAGACCGGGGACTTTTCGGCATAACACTCTGACAGAGCGATAGCAATATAGGAAGTCTAGCAGTGGCCCACGAATTCCCCAACACTCTGATTTGAATAGTAGACCACACATGATCCAAATCTTTAGATATATTTAGGAAAACAACACCTAAGGGTATCTTTCTCAAGTTCCCTGCATATTTGATGCATCACACGTATCTGCTGTATCACTGCAGAAACCAGTTTTCTATAAGGATTTTCTTTTACCGACAATTCATCCCAGTCATGAGCTTTGTTAAGACTTAAAGATCAAATGACTTCAGTTGCGCTCTCGTTGGCAAATTTATGTGCGGAAGATACTTTCAGTCCACCCCGTCGTGTTAATATTGTGCAACCGCAGACTATTTCTTGTAACGGCACTATACATGAAGTCCGAATCCGCTTAAGTGACAGCATGGCAAGCTCTACAGCCGATTGCAGTTCCTGGACGGAAAACCGTCTTGGGATCTCGATGAGGCCTTACCGATATACTTATAGGGCCGCATTCCTCCACTTCCAGCGCGGTTAATAATTTAGCGCTTGGGAAGCATTGCCTAAATGTACCCCACGAACAACAGGGGAACAGAGGTGACCACCATCTGACCGTCATGAACGATTATCCAAGCTTTGAGACCATCAGGCAATTCTGAGAATCTCCTACACTGAAAAGTGAAGCCTAATTTCTATTGACCAATCGCTTAAACTTGTTCCATTCTCGTTCTTGCTGTGTAATAACGTATGCAAATCTTATCACCCTGAACACAATAGAATCAATAATGCTTCTTCAAACTCAGCCCCATCTTGAACCCCAAAAGCTGTCGACTGGCTGACTGTCTGTCTGCAGACTTACCATGGCGTCTTCCATTACGGACTTGACTACTTAACTTTTAATCGGTCGACGAGATGGGATAGTCTGCTCGCAGAGGAGCCTCACCCTTCGATTCGACGAATCTATGATCAATCGAAGAGAGGGGACGATGTCGAATTCTTTCGAGCAAGAGCTTGAGGGAAACCAGTATGATGGGCGCCAATAAATGCAGTAAGCGAAGGATTGTAAATGTTCAGATACTAATTCCTCTAAAGAAAATAGTTAATCAGCCGACATCAGCTCGTTCTAACTTGGTTTAATAGGTTAAATCCACGAGCATGTGGGACAAGGATTGCTACAACAGAGTAAAAGAACTCTAAAACGCCTGTAAGTTACAGCTTTAGAGGAGCAAGACAATCCTAATTTTAATCCACATCGCTGGGCTCATGCGCCAGTTACAGTCGAACACAGGTACATGACTTCCAGCTTTCAGTGGAACAAGAAAGAAAGGGAGAGAGAGAGAGAGAGAGAGAGAGAGAGAGAGAGAGAGAGAGAGAGAGAGAGAGGCAGTGCCCCTCTAACTGGGAAGCGCGCGTGAGGCGGATGAAATACGCGGCGCGCTTCTCAACGCAAAAAAATGCATACGTTTCTGTTACATATTGAGAATCTGCTAACTTAGAAATTTATAACAGGCTATTGACAAACAAACGTCAAGAGCAAAAACTAGAGGCTGACTTATGAGACAGGCAGTGACAATTAGGTAGACGGTTCAAATTTGTCCATCAAATCCAAAAACGAAGCAAACCACCGCAAAATATTTTCAAAATGGCGATGTGTTGCAAACATTTTGCACCAGGACCTAACAGGTCGTATAAAACTAAACCAGTACAAAAAGCAACATTAGCATCAGGGTTACTAAGCAACTTGATACACTTTTGAGAAATTCAACAATAATAAAATTAATTCACATGGACGTTAAGTGCCAGCATAAGGCAAAGAAATCCCTCTATCATTGCGTCTATTCACATCTCATCATCAAAAATAGTGACAAGTCTTTTGCAGCCAAGCAAGTTCTGCTACAGTCCACGAAGCTACGTCAATCAAGCAATCAGATTAAAAATTGTCTTCAAAGATCCTGCTCTTCTGATCAAAAGGAAATGAGTAGTCTGCAAACAACACCAAAGATTGATCCTACCAGAGGAGAGTTCGCGAGTGATGCCTTCACAAATCGAGCGATTGATTTTCTTTCCCTACCAGCGTCGAATCCGAGGCTACTTGCCTTTTCTCTATAACAGAGCTGCCACTTTGGCAATTACGCGATCCAAGTGGCTTTTTCTTGCCCTCTTTGTCGCGGCCGGACTCCTTATCACGTACCATGCGTAGCTCCTTCGAAATACGTTCATAACTGCTACACGAGCATTCTTTCGCGACCAGGTCAAGTTCCTGAAAATATCAAAGCACCAATCCTGAAGAATGTCACTCAGAAAACAGTCAGCTGAGAGATCCCCATAATCTGAAAATCTGAAATTAAAGAAATTAAACTGAAACCAGAGCCTGCCATTTCAAATTAAATACCAACGTTACAACAACAGGTAAAAACGCCCGCAACTGTGCATTTAGACTTTAGGCAACGATGCAAGTCCACCCTCTAGTTCACATACGTGAATGCAAGAAGCGCAGAATTCTTGCTTGCGAACATTTCAGATCGCCTCGGGAAGTTTCTGCCAAGCAGTTCTATTATCTATGCCATAGCCGTACTATTACCTATTCAGAGCATTGGTAAGCCTATATTCCAACCGTTTTGCATAATTTCACAAAACAAGCCACTACTGGAAAGGCTAACTCTCTAAAAATCACGTGCTTCAATTGGGGTTTTTTGGCGCGATTCAAACTCATACGGAAAACGGAGCGTGTTCATAATTTAAAAGCGGGTTTCCATTTTGTCATACCACTACCTTATAGATCCTTTAATTTGACTGCTGGGTTTGGGCTTTTGATTTTGCCGCTGGCCCCAGAGCACAGTCAATACCTCGTAATCAACTGACTACGAGCTTGCACAAAATAATCAAATGATAAGTTACAAGCTGACCAGAGTGTCTGAGTACTTGCTGCATCCTAGCAGCACCTGCGAAACAGTTAAACGGACTATTTATTGAGAAGCGATCGTGTGACCGTGTCACAAAACGTGACAACAAAAAGTGGAAGTTTTTATTTTTAAAAACAAATTTTCAACTGAGTCCCATGATTATCTAAACGATGAACTGCAACCTGCTGATAGACGATCCTCGTTAGGTTTCTGAGATGCGTATTATTCAGTAGTTACTCCCCAAAAACCTATTAGGAGCTGCTAAACCTATTAGGATTTGAAACTCGGCTGACGGGGTGCCTATTTGCGAGCTGCAAGAAAAATCATTTTAAAAAGTCCTGTAACAAGGAGACACTAAAGGGTAGGTAGAATATGCCACAGGCCACTAGGCCCAGATTTTTACCAGTCATTACGTGGACCTTATTTTTAAATTCCATTTTGGGAGCCTAGGAGATTGGAGGCGTGATATTATTTTTTAAAAAGCAAAACCTTTTTAAAGCAAATATTGTAAGGCTACCTAATTATGAAGCTTACAGTCAAATTGGGACTATTCAATAACAAACAAAAGAACATGAAAGCGCTCAAAATATAAAGAAAGTATAACTTCGATATTAGGCAAGGTTTACACGACAACTAAAAAATGAAAAACAGGACTATCAAGTAAGCAAAAGCAAACACTGAAAAAACAACAACAATAATTTTGACGACTCTACATATTCATGACATGGAATAACATTTCAAATCCTCAACAAATCACTAACAGGAGTACAGTCAGAGCAGGAAGTCATCGCACGGAAAATTCTTCAAGAACAAGAAAGCCAACATGGTAGAGCAACAGCCACCGGTCTCAATGTGGCTTCTCGTCTCTTTGTGCTGTTCTTGAAAGTGGGATATGATAGGCTTGGACAACTGTCTTCTAGAAGAATGATCGCAATTTAACAGAAAAATGACCCTCGGCACACGACGTACCTGTTTCAGCTCTTGGTTTTCCCGCTTTATATCCATTAAAGTCTGGATTTTCTGACGAAGGTTTTGGTGGCCTGCTAACTTGGCGTTTTCTTCTATCAGCTTTTCGCACGAGCTCTCTAACGTAGCAATTTTCTACATCGTAAACAGTCACAGTCACAAAAACAAAACAAAAACAAGCAAACAAATAAAACATAAAAAAAAACACGAAAGTTAAAAGCAAAACAAAAGTTAACCCGATTCAGTAAACCATCAAAATGATCAACATATCCGTTATTAAAGAACAAGGCACCGAATGAAGTCACGGGCGAACCTGAACAAGCTTTGCCTTTTCCTCGTTCGCAATCGCCATCTGAGTTTTTAGATCTTCCTTTTCTTTGAAAACTTTTTCCTCCATAGCTTTTACTCTGCGGAAAAAATTGTACGTGGAAGAGAACCAGCATACATGAGCACAGATAGGAGCACTTTTACCACCCGAACTCTCAGGAATCAATTTGGAGGACAAAAAAATTGAGGATTAGCACGTACCTATCAAGCTCTTCTTGCAAGCTATCTACGTCCTCTTGCGCGTTAAACAAATTCATCTCCAGCTCCTTCAACCTGGAAAATAAGAATTGTAATTTCAGGTACTGAACTGGTTTTAGCTCGACCATGCAAGATACCTGCATTAAAAATCTGAAGGATTTCATTGAAGTCGGAGCAGAGGCACTGCTCCGACTAAATCAGGCACGGCGTATCAAGATTCGGCTCAGGGTTAATCAGGATTTGCTAATAACCACGAGTATAAACTAACTTTTGTTCTGCCACCAGCCTTGCTTGGCCCTCTTCTTCCTTAAAATGCAAATGACAGTGTTATAGGGTATTGCTTATAAGCACTGAAATTTTTTTTTTTTTAATAAAAGGCCCTGTTTCGAAAAATGAAGCGCTCCTTACCAGCTGCAGGCCATTTTTAGAGAATCAACAAAATACACAAAAAATTTCTAATGTTTTTCAAACTTGTACGTGAAACATTGAAACGAACCTTCAGCACGTTGACGGAATGAAAGGCCGTATAGTGTCTGTCAGACTCTGCACGGGCTAATTCTAACTCGCGCATTAAGGCCATCGTTCTGAAAGAGTGACAAAACTGCAAGTTACGCATTTGCCAACCAAACACGCATGCGCATAAAAAGCCGCACAACTCTTAATTTAAGTGACTGGTTGGATGAGCGATGCGGGCATGTTGTTTAACAAACTACCAACCACTTGGTACGTGATGCCAAAAATATCTTGGCTTACTTCTCAGATTTAAGGTCTTTCTCGGTATCAAGCTCCAACTCTAAGACGCGAATCCGGTCCTCCAGCAATTCACGATCAGAGTGCAAAATCTCGAACTCGCTGCACTTCCGTTGAAGAGCAGATATAATGTCTCGATCAGACAAACGGGATTGCTCCCAATCTACCGAGAGCTTTGCAAAACGATCGAGATTTTCTCTAGCGGCTTCTAATTCAATTTGGTTGCTTACGAATACCGACTCGTCCACACATCTCGATCCCGACTGAAGCTCCTTCAAGACGGATTCATGGGAGGCGTGAGTTGAAACGAGCTGCTCTTCCAGAGAGGTAATCTACGGACGAGCACACGACCGACTCAATCACATGTGCAAGTCCATACGCAAAATACCATCTTCACAACCAAGAGCAAGACAACAGCAAGTAGTCCTTAGCACTGGCATCAGTCTGATGCACATCTATTCCTGGCACGACAAGCAAGAGCGCACGCGTACGCCCAGCAAAGGCCAAAGGCGCAATCTAGCCACAGGCACAAACAAACAGCAACGTAAATGAGAGTGACTAAGCAGCGACAAGAGTCGTTGCTAAACATACAAACGTGGCAATAGGAAACCCACGAAATCAAAACAGATGCGGCATTCCTAAAAGAAAGTCTATGCCCATTTGCATCGTCATCTAAGACCTCTGAAACGCAATAAAAGAGATTACCTGGTTCATTCGGTCGGCCATTTCCACTTTAATTTGCAAATGGTCGCCCTAGAAGAGAATAGACTTGTCATGACAAGAAATAAGAACTACAGCAGATGACACTTGCCTAAAGGTAGGGGCATAAAGAAGCACTCGTGTTATTAGTTGCAAGTACCCACAAGTTAAAAAAAAAAATAAATAAATAAAAATCAGGCAATACTACAAGGCAGAGTCGTCTCTAGCGAACATCATTCAGTAAATGTGCTGTAAATCTGGCTATTCAGTCTGGCACAAAGGTTCCTCTCATAAATAGGTTGAAACCCCACGATCGAGCAGGACCACGGATCGCCAACGTATCACCAATACTATAAAAACGCGAAAAAAACAACAACGAACGAATAGGCTCACTTTCTATCAAACGCGGTATATTAAGGGAACAATGTGCGATTAAAATTAAAATATACAAACTTGTGCGATTTAAATTGATACGATATATACACACATCCCGCACACAAGTATATTCAATCGCAAGAATTGAGCCCATAGCCTTACATAATCGTGCATAGGAATAAGGAAGATACGGAAATCTCAAGATACAGAAAGCACGAGCATAGCTCGAGGAAAACTAGGCAAAGCGGAAGTAGCAGCGTAACAAAAATATAACAAAGCAACTACTCTCGCCAAAAACGACAGCAGGAACGTAATAGCGATACTATAGCTACGCTGTTGCACGGATGACCGCTCACGCTTAAAGTTTCGAGAAGTTGAAGCTCTACACTAAACGCGTCAACCATACTGCGATGAAGGCTCCAAACTGTTCGCATACAAAAAGACAAGCAGGAAAAAAAACCATAACCATACCACACATAACGCAAACGAATTAATTAATGCGAAAAGTAATGCGCCATTAAGGAACTTAGTGTATGGAAGAGTAACACTGGTCCAACTCACCAAATAGTTAATCCTAACAAACTCAGTAACGAAACATATACACACCCAACTGAAACCTGAAAAAAATACATACAACCAAACGCGGTAACATTCTTCTGAACCTATTTACAACTTCGAAGCCATGCAGAGCAAACTCGTGCATACGGCCAACCCAGAGTGAACAGCTTCGCTACCACATCGCAAATAAACACAAACTACAAACGATGACGACAAGCAGCTTTACAAGCATGTGTGTTGCCTTGAGGAAAGCATACAACAGATGCAGCAGAAACCACAAAAATACATTTAACAAAGTTGCATTCACAATTACCAATAAAACCTAGTTCGCATAAATTTTCATTTTTAACTTAATAACTTGGACGGCTTGGATAACTTGCATTAACATAACCGAAAGAAAACAAAACTCCGAGGCCACTGCGCACTCCAACAGCAGTAATCTATCAGGAAAAAAAATTTAAGGTGGCTCCTACAGAAAACAGCTGCTCCCAGAATCGCGCATTATGAAGAAATTATCTCAAACACCTACAAGGAGCTGATCAAGGTACTACCTTAAAAACGACCTCATGAACACGAAGAGTCAAGTAAGGTATAAATTTAAGTATGAAAACGCAATAAGGACGACTGAGAACAGCAGTGGGCTTACACGTACATAAACAAAAACCTTGGAAAACCCAATAAAATTCTACTCGATGTTATTATTTTAAAAATGAACATCGCGAACGCAAGCTAGCACGCTGTTTCATCCACATGCCCGATAAATAAAACATCAAAATCTACGAGCATCACTACGTATACAACTTTTAACTAGATTAGAAAACAAATATCCCCAGGCTCTTTCGTCGCAGGACACACAATATGAAGAAACCCACGAAAGTCTATAGAGAGAAGAACACGACAGCTACTTCAACCACACTTGATCGTCTCGCGCCTGCTCCCTTTTTGCTCTCATTCCTTCGATAAAAACCTTGACCACTACAAACACGCAAAGCCGCCAAAGTCTTCACAAATTAATACTTTACAAACAACCTGGAAGTCGATATCACGGATCGATCTTTAAGTAATACACGGCAGACAAAGCATTGTGACTCACACAAAACTCAAACGCCATTTGCAAGAGTAGGGAAAACAAATGTGTATCTTTTTAAAAATACCCTAAGATATAAACGTGAACGAGCAGTTACTACCTATTGAAACGCCAATAGCTCTCATAAATTCGAAAATAATACACCATGTTCAAAATAGCTAAGCCCATAGAATAGGAAACTATAAACAACAAAAATCCACGTGACCAGCCGAGGTTCTGCTCGCGCACAATCAGTCCCCACTTGCCTGGGTTTACATCGCCTTCAGAGAAGAAGGATACGCAATACATAACTACCTCATACGTTCTTCAAGCACAAGGAAATTACCGAAGAACAAGAGAAGCAGACGAAACGAAACAGAATCATCGCTACTGCAAGCCGATACGTTGAAGTCAAAACGTTTCCAAGCAAGGTAAAGTGGGAGACTTTGAGTGAGATTAGACTTAGATAAATAGTTTTCGCAGAGTAAAAAACAAGAACTCTCCACTTAACGACGAAGCTATTAGCATGATCTAACAACTGTGCTAATGCCACAAGTTTTAAACAAAAGCAAACAAAGAGGAGCAGTAGAGCTAGCCGAATAAAAACAACGCATCTGAGATTGTGGTAAGCCGGTCCCGTGCTCGCGACACAATACTCGAGAAAAGAGCCGCCAAAACTAGTCGTCTCAACATTTCCTTCATCGCAAGCCATCAAATCGATGGTAAACGCAAAAATCTACAATTGCATGAGCAACAACCGTTCGCATATTAGGCTTCGAAGGCATCCTTGATAGCCAGTTTACTAAGAAATCCTCATAAACACTGACGAAACACAAACAGCATCAAAACCTAATCACCAACTATGATAAAGTCCAAAGGCTGCTTTATATATATATATATATATATATATATATATATATATATATATATATATATATATATATATATATATTGCATCTAGGGGACCATGCAAGCACAATAGAAATTAAGCGAACGTGTTAAATTTGCGTGCGCACATTGCAAGAAGAATGATTGGAATGCCCATAGGTTGAATTCACTTTTTCCCGAAAGCACAGACATTAACGAGAGGTCCCGCAATATACAAAAATATCGACTCCATACTCGAAATGTGGTACCAACCTGCAATGACTGCAATTGAGACTGCTGCTGCTCGAGGGTTTGCGAAAGTTCTTCGATTTGTCGATTGGCAGCACCAATTTCCTCTTTAAGAGCAAGTGTCTTTAAGAAACACACGGAGAGGAAAAGATAATAGACTGACTGCTAAATTTGTTGGCTAGCAAAGGTCCCAGAAAGTAACAGGAGCCATACAGCATGTGCTTCGGCGGGTAATTCACCAATATTTAAAACAGAGAGATTTCATTGCAGGTAGAGATTCCCAAAAGAAAAGCGGGTAGCTAATTCTTAAGTACCCGTATGCATCCCATCAATAGCGCAAAAAAAAAAACACAAATAGCATAAACGCGACTAAAGGCAACGGACACACAACCCAGAGAGCTATATCGAAATGCTTCCGCTTCATTTTTTCCCGTTTTATTGATTTTGCCGGCATCTTTGACAAAATGCACAGCCCCCGGAAAAAGAAGCAAGGACACCACTCAACACCTAAGCATAAGTGCATCTCTTTATCTACCAGCGGATGCTAAACGAGAGCTAAACTTTGATATAAAGGCGAATTGAAAACGTACCTCTGCCTCCCTCTCAGACCGCTCTCGCGCAGCTTTGTCACTTTCTATTTTGAGAGCATCGTTTAGCTTCTGAATTTTCAATTTCTATAAACAAATTAAAAACGTAGTGCGATAAATAACACCCAGTCCCTTGACCCGCTCTCAACAGCATTCGCCATGACTTCTGGTCGTCAAGTGCGCCAATCTTTTCCATTTAAAAAAAGCAATCTGTGAATATCTGCGCTGAAGAAGTCCTTAAAATAATCTGGACAAGGAATCTTGTAAGTGTACTATGTCACTGCGACAGTCGCACGTTAGCCGTTTGACGCGACCAGCAACAGCAGTGCAGGACGCGACCCAAACACGCCTATCCCTGCAGAAGAATAAATGAACTGTTTATTATCTGCTTTTGGCATTCTATCTATTCTATTACATCTCCAACGCATTTCATCCATCTTTCCAATACAACAAGCAGCTGACTCACGCATCTACCGTTTCAGGCATTGTTCGCTTTGAACAGAATCGAACTGACCTTCAATGGATTATATAGTTCAGTGCTAAATGCCTTTTTCTACAGTGCCTCTAGCACACACCACAAATTACGTGCTCGGCAATGCTGCGTTTACAGTGCACGCAACTCATTGCTGAATGAAGCATATTCGAACTGGAGCGGCACAGGCTAATGCCACAGGCTCTGTTCATTTGTTACGAAGCAGAAAACCCTATGGAAGCACGGAATGAAGACGGAAAATCGGGAAAATGTTACGTTACGGAAATTCATGGTGGCGGCGTTTCGTTTTCCTACCTATCGATTGTGGGATCTTTGGGACTTTTAGTTTACGAATTTCAACTTTTGATTTCATAAAAGTAACTGCGCTATCCCCAGCATGTTCCCAGCGAAACGACGGAAACACGAAGCCAGCTAAGGTTCAAGGTTGTGAACTTTGTCAAGAAGCATAATAACTGCTGCTAGGCACCAAGACTGGATAGAAACAAACGATGAAAATTAATCGAAGCTATCTCAGCATAGTTAAAAGCTTGGCCACTTGCTACAGAGCCCTCTAGCACACACACCTCCAATTGAACTCCAATGCCATGCAAGGCCTTAGCAAAGCGGCAACGTTAGCAAAGCGACCAGCATTCAGCGCGAACGGCGTGACTGTACAAACATGAGGGTAGCAGGTGCTTTCGCAATACATTGCGGTGTGTCGTGTTTATTGAAGCGTCGTAAGACCGTTCCAGTTTGAACATACATTCATTTGTCATCTCGCGGATGGAACTTTTCAAGACCAGACATCAGGGCAAGACATAGCGAGAGTCTATGTCTCAAAATAGCCAACAAGCTACCAACTTCGTTTTTAGCCCCTTTTTACTTGCTCTTGTGCCAAACGGAATTATAGGTCTCCAAGCAGTTGCTTGACCAGTGAGACTCCAACCACCAGTCGCGAATTAAGTTAATTGGCAGGGACGAAACGTACGTCAGGTGATCCATTTCATTTCCCAAGTCACACTAGACTAAAAAACGTAAAATATATGCTTAAAATGATTCAATAGTTAGGTAAACGTTTGCGCACATGCACGAAGCAGGTTTATCAGCAGCGTTAAGTCAATTTGTGACAATTGGACGGATGTTGTTTCGTTGCATCAATCAACAAACTTGAGCGCAGCATACCTTCTCGTTAAGCCGACTTTCCAACTCCTTGTAGCTTTGCCTAGTGTCCTCAAGTTCAGAAGCTAGACACGCAACGTTCGACTCTTTTTCGCCCAAAGCGGCTCGCAAATCCTGCACCTGCTTCACCAGATTCTCCAACGATTTCTTGTCTGTGATGTTTAACCACTTCTGAGCTGCGCAATCGGCACGACTCTGCTCCAGATCAGCATTGAGAGCGCAGCAAGTCTTCTCCTAAAAACAGGAAACAAAGAGGTAGAGCACATAGCGAAACACACCAGCCACTAACCCGATAAAAACAATCGGCAACAATTAAACACATCTCTCTACAAATTTATGATAGCGCTATAACTACTCGTACCTGTTCCTCCCACTTTTTTTGCATATCATGTAACTCTGAGCGAAGACTATTAATAGTTTCGACCGATCGTATGAGCTCCTGCAATAAATCAAACCAACAAAAGCCATGATAGCTCTGAAGTTGATAACTTAAGAGACACCGACGTTACAAAGCGACACGCGACTGAATGCCGAATTCAACAGATTCGTAAAAGAATTCAAAGTTCGTGCATAGCTCGTGCTCGTACAAGACAGGTTACCGTACTTTAGAAGCTCAGATAGGAATGGGTGGCTACACGAAGAAATAACAGGGCAATATAGGGGTTTCAGCAAATAGCATAAGCAATCCTCTTAGATGCATGCGTTCAATAATACCAAAACGCACGTCTTGCTTGTCCTCTTGTCCCAGCTTCAAGTTCATCTCCATTTCGTATTGAAGTCTTTCAAGCGTGCCCTGAACAGATACCCCAAACATTAAACAAAGGAAACAAAATTCATCCAGGGTAGGATGAATGAAGAATAATTGACATCCCTCATAAAATAAACGCGACACTGAAATTAGCAGTAAAATTGATTTTGAATTTTTTATGAATCATAAAAATTTAATGTTCAAATTACCTGCAGTCTTTCTTCGGCCTCAGTATTTTTCGCTCGTTCCATGCTAATGATTTCCTCAAGCTCCATATTCTTATGCCGAAAAAATTCTAGCTCATCCTTGCAGGTTTCCAGCTCACACTGAAGCAAAATTCATTCAATGACGTATTAAATAAGAATCAGGTCTACCAATCTATCAAAAGTCTAATTATTTGAGACCTTCCCAGCACTAGTTACAGAGATACCGAACACGAACTTGCTTCAATTAATCAACCGAAAATCCAAAAAGTTACCCACCGGAGATTCAAGGTGCGAACATACCTGGAGATTGTTGTTCGATTCGGCAGTGGCATCCATTTCGGCTTGAAGATTTAGAAACTCCACTTCCATTTTTACGAGCTATAAAAGATTAAAGATTAAAGATAACGATAGATATTTAAGATAAAAATAACATAACTATAACAAAACGCCACAAAGTCCACGCGGCAGACGTATTAGATCCTATACCTTAAGTACAAGAACCAAAGAAAACGACTTAAAGCCACATACTATCTAAGTAGAACTAACCCTGCTTTCTACGGCCGCACATTTCCTGCTTGCGTCAATCATTTCCTCATGTCTGTCTTTCTTCATGGCATCCAACTGCTTGTCAGCGGAGCTCAGCATGACACGAAGATCATCCACCTCACTCTTTAATACTATTAATTATCACAAGAGTATACAAGCAACAAGCGAAACAAAATGCTTTTAGTCCTTTAATAAATTTTTCTTTCGTCTCCAAAAAAAAATAATGGAACGTTACGGACAATGCCGAGCGAAGTTGAAACTCCGTCTTAAAAACGGGAAGGTCAAGAAAGAACAGCTTACTTGTGGAGTTCGACTGCACTTCCTTGTACTTGTCTCGAACAGAAGTCAGCTGGTTTGTTAGGTCTGTTTCTGCGCTCCTCCAAACGGAACGTTCTTTAGTGAGCAGCTAAGATGAACAAGATTTCTATGTGGCATAGTATACCAGAGACTAAACATGCAGGACGCACGCTGGCTCATTAAGTCCTTGTAGTTTGAAGTAAGCAATTTGGACTGCATGATGCGGATCCAGATTGTTGGAGCACGATTGCTTTTCGGAGGCGACATCAAAGCATTGCCTTATCTTCATCTTAGCTTCTCTTCTAGGATTATTGCAATAAAAATCATGCTCCAAAATGTGAAAACTTGTAAAGATAAAACGAAGGTCAGCTTTCGGAGTAGGTTGGCACATCATAAATAATCACGCACAAAAAAAAAAAAACACAATGACAGTAACCAATGCAATCACCGGAGACGTCGGGATACGTCTCATTTAGCAATCGGTGGGCTTCCATAAAATGCGGCTTCTAGCCTTGCATCAAACTCCCCTGATTTTTTGGGGTAATACGTGACCCTGACTTCTGGGTCGAAGCTTTATTTCCGTTTACACACAGCAACTTGCATTTCAGGTCATGATTAACAAGAATGATGGCAATTACGATTTACACATACGTTAGGTATGTTAAGGCAAATAACAGCAGTTTTAAAAACCAAATTATACAGCCGCATAGTGGGTGCAGAGGCTGTGGATGTGATCGAAGAGACGCCTACCGGATGCTCGGTAATGGGACAAGGGTTCGACACCGCACTGCACACACCGCTAATCGATCGGAACTTGTCGTGCAACTGCTCCGTTCTTGACTTCGGAAAACTAATTCGGCAAAAGCTGACAAATGCCCCAAGTGACAAGGTACAGTATGGCTCCAGAAAAATGAAGGAAACATGGAGCCAGTTTTAAGCTCAAACATGTGAATTGTGAAAAAACACATCATAACTGTGCCGCTGCAAACCAATCAGAAGTAATATAATAAATTGTAATAAAACAAAATATTAATAAAATAAACTTATTAAGAAAAAAAAGAAATAAAGAAATATGTGGCTCAAGACTGGATACCAAAAGAAGATGCCGCGGGCCGAGCGTGCATTAAGAAGAGATACTCCACTAGTTGCTAGAACTGGAGAAGTACGTAGCAGACATGGGGTATGAGCTTTGTCACTATGACTTAGCAGTGATATGAAACTGTTAAAAAAAGTTTTGCGAGTCCAAATAGCTTGCGGAGGCTGTGTCAGATTCAAAAACGAGCTATAAGGGTGAAGAACTTTTCCGATTTCTATGAACCAACATCGCCTTTGCGCAAATGGGTATCATAAAGCTGCAATATCTGATAGAGTTAAGCAGAGCTCTTTTTATGCACGATTGGAACTCTGGCGACGTGCCCTCTGCTCTACAATCCCTCTTTCGGCGTAGTAATTCCAGGACTGCAAGGTACAAGGATGGTGGAAAGTTGGATTTACCCAATGTTCATAGAGTAAACTACGGCATTAGGTTGCTCAGATACGCGGACCCGACATTGTTCAACAATATCCTGAATCTGAAAATAGATCTAAAAACTAGTAAAGTACCATTTAAGAGACACGTATCTGCCCTGAATAAGTACTGAATTAATGCTCAGAGCCCTCGAAAACGCGCCAAATGCACTGCTGCAACAAATTTTCCCAAGGGATTACCAATTAGCAAACGAAACGGAAGGAAAAATAAACAAACAAATAAATAAAGTACGAATATATCTATATCTATATCTATATCTATATCTATATATATCTATATATATATATATCTATATCTATATCTATATATATCTATATATATATATATATATATATATATATATATATATATATATATGCTTATGTATCGAAAAGAAATTCGCGGCGTGTCATGAAGCGCTGTCAAGACCCACATTCTTGCTGTGTCAAGCACGTACTGTTGGTACACGTATCAGCTTTTCTCTTTACGCGTGTGCGCATACCTGGTGTACTTGCTTTTGAAAGTCATAGACAGACTTTGAGTGGGCTCTTCTCTTCTGATTAGCTATGCTGCGAAGAGCCATCCCTCCCATTTAGCCACATTGTATTTATGCATGCATTTATGTACGCTTTTGCTTAATGGGAAAAATATATATCTTGTTCTCTTGTTGTTGTTGAAACAACATCGGATTCCAGCGCTTGAGTCTCCCAAATCTCACCCAGATTGCAACAAAGGATTGATAGCTTCCGTATCCTGGGCTCCTAAACTCTTGGAAAGACACAAAAGATCACAACGGCGCAAAAATTACCGGCAGATATCGACGGCAAAGCAATTTATTTCCATCGCTATGTAATTAAAGAGCACGGGAAACGCGGGAGTGCGTTTACTAAGATCTGAAGTATGGAGGAAACTCTTTGAAAATAAACCAGTAAACAGAAAAGGTGCGCAAACCGTGTTAACCGAAAGAACAGGAAAAGGAAAATCCATTCTAACAGTACTAGCATACAGAGCTTATGGTGTTAAGCTAAGATACATGATTATATTGCAACTGAAAAGCAATGCAAAAAGTCAAGTTCCCTGCTGGATTAGATCTAGAGGATTGAAATTGTTAGTACAGCCATTGCGTGCCTAAACATGCCATTAAGGGATCGCATTCGAGAGCAGAGGCATGGGGTAGGGGAAGGCATTCAAAAATAAGGAACATGTGGGTCCACAGTTGGATCATTTGCGTAACTTTGTCACGTCTTTCAATAGTTTGGCATATCGATTTCGTTGAATGGAGTTGAGAACGAGTACATGTGACAAGATGAAGGGGAAGCCGAAACTGGATACACACCTTCTAATGAGGAGGTATATCCTTATAGTGACTGTCCTACAAATGTAGCACATGATCTGATTGATAAGCTTCTGAATGCAAAGGATGATTATAAAGGGTTTTGAAATATTCTTAGTGCTCGAAAATAAAGGCTTTTATCAAAATTATTGTTTTTAAGTAAAATCAGTTAGGTCTGATGTTTTCTTGTAAAAATAGTGATTCTAGCACCAGAATGTCAGGTGTCTTGATTACAATCACGATATTTAAATCAAATCCGTTTTATAGGGTTTCTGGTGAAGAAAAAAAGTTCTGTCTCGGAAGGGGAAATTATTATACATCGAGCACATAGCCAAAACGCCACATTTTCACTGGAAAACTGTGTGGATTGTCTAAAACGCTAGAAAAAATGGTACCTTAAGCCAACCCATAGTTATCAGCTCTGACTCAAAGCTTAATTTGGTATCTTGGCCAAACTATTACTTCGAAAAAGTCCATTTGAACATCCTAAAGAACCTGAGAGTAACGGCAAACGTGGATACCTCATTTAATTCAGTAAGCTGATGCTCCAGTTTATTGGTTGTTTGCGATAGATGGATATGCTTGCTCTGCTCAACATGGAACGCTTTCAGCGACTGGCTATACAGATCCTAAAAATACAAGACCATCACCAAGCACATGAACGAAGAATTGACAAAAGATAAATAAATAAATAAAAAAATAAAGTAAAAAAAAACACACCAAAAAATAAACAAAAAGCAATAACACAAGCAACAAACACAAACAAACGAGCAAAGGCTGATTTTTCAAATTGCTATTATTAATAATTTAAGAAATATCAAGCCCAGGATCTCACCGAACCAGTTGATTACCTCACACAGGTTAAGCCATTAACAACCTATCTAAGAACCACGTAATATAAAACAATATATTGTCAAAACGTACCTGCAAGCTCTTTAGTTCATTTTGAAGGGCTTCCATGTAGACAATCTCATCATCACGCGTTTCATTATTGAACTCTGCCCAGAAGGGCTCGACTTCTTCCTCGTCGCTAGAACCATTGAGGCTGTCCTTGCGCAGCAGCCCTGCAGGCATAGGCTCGTCACCAATGAGAACTTCGGCATTTTCCGCAGGTTTAGAGGGGAGCTCTTGGTTTTGCGATGCTTTCTCGAGGTTAAGCTTTGGTGTTGAAAGCTTTGGCGAAGCCCATAACCGAGAAGCATTTCTAGATGTAGTTCGAGGCGTTCCAAATCTTCGCGGAGAAGTAATAGTCTGTTAAAAGAATTTAAACACTACAGTACCACAACAACAAGTAAGCTTACAGCGCAAGTTGAGGACGACCCTCTAATGAACAGAACGATCAAGCCAAAAGAAAGAAGAAGAAAAAAGTATGACGCCTGAGAACTCGTTCCCAAACATAATTTGAATAGAGTAAAGTCTAAGATCAATTGATAACAAACCTTTATCGTTTGCATATGAAGACTATTCATGGCAGTCCTTTCAACAGCGGTTTTCAACTGCAGTGACTCTAGAGCGCGCTAAAATTTACAACATAAAAATTCGTCATAACACTTCCCGGAAATCAGCAAGTTTAATTAATAAAAGTTTTTTTTGTTCTATAACTAACCTCCAAGTCATTGTTGCTCTTGCGTAGCGCGGAAACTTCTGACTGCAACTCAAGTTCCTTGATCCGATAAGATTCAGACTTGTTGACAAGCTCCTCACGCTTCTGCTGAAGTGACTGTCTATATTGCTCCATCTCAGTCTGCGTGGAGCAAAGCTTGGCCTGTACTTGAACCAGCTCAAGTTTAATCTTGTCCAGCTCGATGTTAGATGCCTCGAGGCTTTGCTGGGAGCTGGACAGACTCTTCTCAAGTTCACGGCCCTGACCAGTCATCAGCTCGCGAAGTTGCCTTTCGAGTTGAAGGGTGTACCTATGAGCTTTGGCCATATCTTGGGTAAACTCGCCATTAGAAGGATCAATAGCCTTTAGTCGTTTGATTTCAGCTACAGCAAAGAAAAGCATACAACTCAGCGCATAAAAATTAAAAAAAAAAAATCTTTCGTTTATAAAGTTTTATATACACAAAGCTATATATATATATATATATATATATATATATATATATATATATATAGATATGTATGTGTATGTGTGTGTGCGTGTGTGTGTGTATGTGTGTGTGTGTGTGTGTGTGTGTGTGTGGTAATATGAAACCGACACGTGTAGGCAGTAAAAACTACGTTAGATTCGAATTTTTAATGGCTCGCACTGAAATTCAAATAATTAAATTGGACTTTTTAATCTCCAGCTATTTATCACTACCAGTAAGTTCTAATCATTCACCCCTGCGCCCGCCAGATAAGCAACCCAGACTCACGTGCGTGCATCCACATATCTGGCAACACGAACTGCATAATGCAAATGTTCGATCATGGCCGAAAACAAAACCACGACTTACTGGACAAGCCAAATATCTTCGCTGAAGTGCATGATGAAGACGTCAGCTGTCACTTCTTCTTTTAGTTATCAAAAAGTTTTGCTCAGTATATCTAAGCTGATTATGCATCGCCTTGCAAATTTGCAGTTTAAAATAATCAACTACGGCGAGCGCTATCACTATACCTTGTTTTTAAACTACCAGCTGCATTACTAACTGCGTTTTTTTTAAATACAACCGTTAAAGACAGATTGAACACGCAAGAGACCATAACATGACACATTTCTATGCCTAGGAAATGCATCTTCGCCAGTGTATCATTTATACCAGCATGCAAGAGCAAGACTTCAGCTTAAGTGCAGACAAGCTTTAATTAAACAATCAAACAAACTTACTTAGGAAAACCACCTTCGCAAAGTCCACTAGCTGAAACATAACCTTACCACGAAGTTCCAAATTTTCAGTAGCAAAGCGAGTAACATCAGGATGGTGATCGATTTTGTCTTGCATCAGCTTGATTTCCTCACGCAGCAATTGCTAAAATGCATTAACCGAGAACATATTCATTTAAACATCTGCCTACAAAATAATTGATAATAATAATAATAATAATTAAAAAAAAAATCAACATACTAACGCACGAAATTATAGACGACCAAGCTTTAAAATACCATATCCTCTGATCGAATTTCATTACAAGTATGAAGTATTTATCTCGCTGATTACAACTGGCTAAAGCTGATGGTCCCAGCATCAAGATACTTAAGAAAGCAAGGCCCGCATACAAAGCAGCATGATTCATGTCTAAAAACCGGCTTAAAATCAATCCGATTATACACCCTTCTAATGCGAGCTAAATGGCTGATTCTCAATTTTTAGAGCGAAACAAAAAGCCACTTACGATTTCCTTATCTCTTGAATCCTCCTCTTCGTCACTAATTCCTTTTTCTTTCTTTGCAATGCGTTCCAGCTTCTTGATAGTAGTCTCACGAAATTTGAGAATCATCTTTGTAGACTAAAGAACATACTGAAGATACTTAACCTGTTGTTAAAGAATAGCGTGATGGATTCAATGATGAGTTTTGCGGACACGCCCCTGTTAACATCATCATCAAAAATTACTGGACCAAGCACACCCTTTTAGTTGCGTCAAGGCAAGTGTAAAAATCAAATAAGAAGCTTCCATGGAAACACGAATTCAGCCCTAACAGTAGTCCTTCAATTATTAAAACTATCAAAACAAACATATGAATGTAAAATAAGCAAATAAATTACATCTTATATAGATTAAGTTCACTACTAAATTCTACCGGAATGAGTTGGAGCTACCCATGCCAGATTTTACGGGTAAACGCAAACCTGCAAGAACTTCTCTTTTCTATTGCATAGCTCCTCGAGTTTTTGCACTTTTTCCTGCAATGCCTGAAATAATTAAAGAAAGAAAAGAATAAAGATACCAAAAAAATGGCCTTTAATCAAGAGCTTTTAGTTATTGAGCCGAACAAGAACAAAAATAAATGCCTTACCAAATAAAGCGGTTTCCTCTAAAGGTCGTTCAGCCAGCGTAAGGTTCAAATTCAGATTCTCAGAAAAAAAGCTTTCTTAATTATGTAATTGTTAAAATATCTTGAAATATTTTAAAATATCTAGAGTTTATGGCCATATCGAGAGTTCAAGTCTGCTCTGTCATAAAGCACACTGAAACTAAAGCAATTGAATCGCTTCAAGAAACCCTTATCCACGACAAAACTTTCTTTTCAAAAGCAGGACATAGATTGGAAATCAGCAATGAGCCATGACCACAGAGCGTTGAATCCACAAAAAAAAGTAGCAGATATAAGCAGCAGAGAGTATGGTAAAATATATTATCAATCCAATATAAAAAACAAGGGATTAAGTGCTCCTGCATCACGCGACCTAATTGAACTTGACTTACTAAACCATACCTATCAAGTACCAACCTGCTTCTCTTCTTCAGACCTGTCCCTTTCACATATAGCACTTAACATCATTTCCTTCCACTGCACTCCGTCATCAACTCCTGCAAACGCCGCTCCACGGGAAATAGACACAGGGGCAGAGTTGTTCTCCAAAGAAGACTCTGTTGGAAGAAAGACCCAGATCCTTCAAAAACATAAACAGAAAAAAATCCGTTTTAGAAGCAAAGTGGAAAAGCGCTGAGACGAAAATTCTTTCGCCACATTTAAATACAAACTCAATAAATGAGCCGAAGGAAAACAACAACACAACTCATCACAAGAATTAGGAAAAATCATAATTGATATATAGACGAACTGTACTCTGTAAGCAGATGAAAAATTTTAGTCGCAGAGCTCATCCAGAATTTATTGATAGAAATAGCAGAATCAACGAAAACATGAGTTCTGTGCAGTCTATACTTAGGTCTAAACCCTTGAAGTGATCAATCAAATAAACAAAAAACAGTTCCTAGAAGCTTTAATTTACGTTGGTCGCTGAAATAATCTCACCTTAAGCAGACACAAAAGACTTACCAGCAATAGTTTTCGTGTCAACTTGGATACCAGCTTAAAAAAAAGGTGCATAAAAATGAAATCAACACATACAGCGCAAGATGAAGGAACTTCTGACGGAAAAATCGGCTTTTAAATTATCAGCATCTTTGTAAGTGTTAGAAATTTGCTGTTTATGACTATGATAAACGGAAATAATGAAAGTACCTACCTCGCGACTGAGAAAGTTGCTCTTTTAAACGCCTGATCTCAGCCTGAAGCTCGATCACGTTTCCTACAACATCTTCATTCACAACAGCCTACAAGGAAGAGAAAACAAAATTCACGCTTTACGCAGCAAATCACAAAATTAAGGCAGCAAGAGAGCAAACTGAAATTCTGTGCTGCAAGTCCAGGAAACTTTCAAGATTTTGAAATGTTGAAACAGAAAAGAGAACTCACCTTATTTTTTATCATTTTTGCGCGCCTAGCAAATTGCAATGTCGAGAGGGTTTCTCCAAAACACCTAAATTTCAGCAGCAAAGTCAAAGATGCGGAACACATAAAGCATATATTACATTTGTAGCAAAAAACAAAAGAGTAAGATGACCTTACACAGATGCTTATTATACTTTTAATAGTCGATGTGCCATTCTGTTGTCAAGACCAACAGTCTCCAGCAACAGTAATGGGTTTAAAAAGAAACCACCCGCACCCCAACACACAACAACACAAATTTATAACACACATAAACCTTGCTAGACATGCCGTGTTATGTCAGATAACAATACTATCGTGAAAGCTATTCGGAATTTGCAAAAATAAACTTATTAAAAAAAAAACAAAAAACGAAATACCGAGATGATGGATGAACATTAGCTATGATGTGAGTATTCGCATTTCCTCCCAGTGAATCCTGTAGACAGAAAATAAGAAGCAGTTTAAAACACAATATGGCACATTTAAAAAGGGTTTGTTCATTCACATATTTTTTCCCCTTAAAATTTAAACCTATCTCTTCATTCAATTTTTACCTTCATATCCCATGTTCAACAAATGCGATTCATGAAAAACATACCCTGAGTATAAACGTAAGCTTTGAGTCTCTGTAGTGAATATGGCGCTTCTTTCCATGGGCAATGTCAACAAGAGCCATTATTACATTGCCAAGGGCTGATAGCGACTTGTTAATGCTCCCAGCTTCCTTAAAATAACAAAAAAGGCCAGTATTAGGCAAAAACAGCTCCTGCTTTATAAAATGCCTGTTTGCCACCAATAATTTAGTCAATATTAGAAAACATGACAACTGCTTGGTACATAAACAAATGCCCTTCTCGCAGGCACTAAGATGTTAGATAATGCTACCTTTTCTATAGTTATTAGGCACAAGTCTTGAAATTTTACCCAACACACATTTCAGTATTTTCTTGACATTTTACCCAACGCATCTTTCTGAATTTGCTGAAGAAGGCTTAGGTATTGAATTTTGCTGAAGCACATAAAACTCTCTACATAAATGATGGGGACAAAACTTGCATAAGAAGAACTAACGGAGAATTCATTAAATCTATAACTCGAAAAGCACACAAGTAGATTAAACTTAAACGAGTTGTTCGCCGTCGGGGCTAAACGCATAGGCAAACTAGAAAAGCAAAAGGCAAGGACTACCTTGAGTCGCACATCAACAGCATGTGTGTCTTTTTGTCGCTCGGATCCAGCTAGATCTACCAAATGAAGCTTCGACACTTTGATATTTGAAGTACCTCCTTTCCTGGACTAAAATTATACAAAAGAACCACTTTTCATTTGCCCAAAAAAGAGATCATCAATTACAAACAGTCAATAACAGATGCTTATGATACGATGATGGCCGGGGTCGATTAAACAAAAAGGGCTTTAATAGAGGCAACGTAAATATAATCCCAAACACAAAATAAACTAAAATTTGTACCACGGGCTAAGCACGTCCATGACTAAATTTCTACTTCTATTTACTTTGATCTTCGAATCAACCAGTATAGAAAACAGAACCGGATACAAAACTTTATTACATGTTGTCCAAGACAAACAAATTAAATTTCTCTGGAGCCTACCGCTTTGAGTAAAGTCGAATGGCCACAAGTTTTACGTACAGCTTCCAATGCATTGCAGAATGTTATGGTATCATGGGGAGTTCACCATGTGCGGGTTAAAAAATTTTTTAAATAGCACAAACGGCTTGGAGTGAGCAAAACAAGTTAACCAAGGTTGGTGTACCTACTTTAGACTCCAGTAAAACTGTAAACACAGCATGGCTTCGACTGCTCTCTCTGTTCATAGATGTGGAGGCAACTCTTCTGTTTTGCCAACCTGACTGAAGGACACTATAGGCATCTTTTGCTGATGAGACATCACACTCCCGAAGCCCCTCAACAAATACGCCTTTCTTGATGTCTTCCCTTAGATGAAGTCCCATGGACGCAGCATCAAGAAGGTCATAAATTTGCTCATTATAGATTTCAAGGAATGAGCATCTAGCCAGAAATTCGATATTGCCCCCAGCCTTAAAGAATGAAACATACGTGCATAAATGAATTGAACAAGCTGAAGCCTTTGTGAAGGTATTGCTACCACATTTGAACTAGCAGATACGTGACGATTAAGTGTATAGATAGACAAGGTGTAGCAATGCAATACATTGGATAACCAACATACAATGTAATCTTTATATATACATGGTGAAGGACGAGCATGTAGGGCCTGGTCCAAGTAAAACTACGTAGCGCCTTATCACATGGTCCAAGTAAAACTACGTAAAGCAATACCATTTATGGGTTAACTTGTATGTGTGTGTATATATATATATATATATATATATATACATATATATATATATATATACACACACACACATATACTATACAAACATTATTCAATAAGACAAGTGCTGACACCACACTTGCATTTTTACTCGTGCAGGTATGTATCCCCATAAATGTTTTTATTCAAATGTATAAACAAGTTCAACAACAGTTGAAAAATCTGGATCGAGAAAAAAAATTTAAAATTAAATAAACACCCACCATTAACATAATCTTTGATCAAATACGAATTGCCTACACCCCCAAAACACAATACATGCTTTTTATCCACAAAAAATAAGAGTAGGAGATATGAATTAGGTCTACAATAGTTCAAATCATTTAAACACCTTTTCCTGCTCTCTGTTGATTAGACTAAAGAGGTACTCGAAGCCACGCGGTATCACTCCTCGAAGCTCATGAGAGAAGTTGTCGGATTCATCATCAGGTGGCCCTGTTGGGGAAAAAAGCATTCGCTTCATAGAAGAAGTACAGTGCTATGCAACTATGTAGTATTATTACTGATAGCATGCACACTTCATAGCGACAGAACAACTTTCATCTTACATGGATTTCAAATGAAACCAGTGCAAACAGCAAACAAGAAAACACTAACACACACACACACGCTAGCACAGGCTTACACATGTACATGCACATTTTTGAGGTTCTTGTTTACACTGTAAAGCTGACTACCAAATTCACTGTCTTTAAAATTCAAAAAACAAAGAACTGCTGGCACTCTATTCTAGTGTCTTACCAAGCATTGTAAAAGTTTTCCCTGAGCCAGTTTGCCCACTAAAATTAAAAAAAGAACTTAAAAATGAACGAAGCAAATATATTGATGCTTCCGATTTCCTACAACACGGTTACCAAGCGCAATTCATTCTCAGATCTATCTTACATACCAATAAAGGTTTTGAATAAAATAGCACACCAGGGACTATGTGATACCAGAAGAAGAATAAAGGACAAGTATTCTTTGAAGTTACTATTTGCAACAATGATCGATAGGAAGATTTTGATTTTCTTTTTCATAGGTGCGTGCACGATATCACAAGGAGGGCAACTACAATGACTAGAAAAGCAATAATTCACTTACTATGCAAATATAGTCCCATTGAATCCTGCAACAAAAGCCTCAATGATTCCTTTGCCAACAATGGAAAATACTTCCTCCTAAGGAACGGAAAAATTATACAGTCTACAGAGCCCTGCAGTACCGATGTCATTTTTAGAACAGCTTTTACCAGAAATGTATAAACGTCAGCCAGGAAATAGATCCCCATAGCAGATGCCAGACCGATATTTGCAAATTATGAGCAAAATTAAAATTTCCTATCATGCCGCATCTTCTAGAACGAGCTAACCATTTAATATAAGAGAAGACCATCAAAAACGCGAATAATTAAAAAAAACATAAAAAAGCTGCAGTCAACTTCTTAAAAGCATAATCCTTTCAAAGCTACTTCAGCAATAAAATGCTAAAAAACACAAACACACAAAATCACAGCCTTAGTAAATCTAAATAAAAAGGTCTAACTTGAGTCGTTTCCATATTAGCAACATGGTCATATGTGAAGACTTTGGGTTCAGGCTTTGAAAGAATGGTGAGGCTATTTGAGCTTGTAACATCCAGACAAACACTCTGATCCATTTCCACATCAGTCATAAACTTTGCAGGAGGGCGTATACGAACATATACTTTAATGTTGTCCCCTTCATTGCTAAAAGTAACATCAAACTTCTACACAAATACTGTCAGCATAAATGAGCACATGGAATAATGTGCACAGCCAAACTATTTTGTTTGGTGGTGACAATACACTCATTGTGACAGTCACAAGCACTAACATTCCTGCAAATATTGTCATAGCCTTACTGCGTCCAGACTCTGTGTTGCTATGTATGAAAAGGCGTGGGATTGTCATGACAGAGTTGACGGTGCCATGGGAGTCAAGGATGGATGACGCCAGGGAGCAGAAGCTATCAAAAAATGAAGACCTTGCAGCAGAGTGCAGGAGTAGTGATTGGTAAAGTAAAACCTGGACAGCTGAGGTCAGGAGCCTGGCATTCTGTGAGGCGTTGGTGTCAAGCTTTGGGGATAACAGGTCTGGAAGCTGATATTAGCATTCATAGGGTTTCCAAAGCTGCTAAGGTAGGATTGGCGAGGGTCTTTCAGAAAGCAATGGGTGGCACCGGATGTGTTACTGGTTAGGGAGTTAGATACGTCTGCCCCAGGAAAGACAGAGAATTCACTGGTGCTGGTTGCAACTGTCAGGACAGATGTCTCCCCAGTTTCAAGAAGAGTTCAAGGTTGCTCAAATGCCACTAAGGGGTGCTGATGTAGGTCGTTGCGGTGCAGCACAGGCCAGCCAGACTGAGATGTCCAGCAATTGAATGACTGCAACACATGTGAGGCCTGGTATGCTGATGCTGACTTGCTGGTGTTTGCAGCCTCATTGCACTTTTTGCTGTGTTGCGCTATTGGAATGACTGCTCTCATGAAAATCATGAACAAAATTAGCTTGGAAAACATTATAGTAAGCTGATAGGTGACTTGAAATCAGCAATTTTTATAGCTTAACAAGTATCCAAGCATACCTGTCATAACCACCACTGGTAGAATTAAGGATGCTTTCTGAAAGAAAACAATCAAAACCATATAAGCAGCACTCAACAAACTTAATCATCACAAGAATAATTATATATAACTATGGTCAAAATCTTAGAACCTTTTTGAGCTAAATCAATGTCAAAATCAGTTGTGAATAGGCTCAGTACAAAACTAAAGTACTTTAAGAATACAAACTTAATTGAACCCAAACCAAATCCACACAAGTCGTCAAATTAAAGAAACTTTTTTAGCTGACATCAATGTCAAAATCAGTTGTGCATAGGCTCAGCACAAAACTTAAGTACTCTAAGAATACAAACCAATTGAACCCAAAACAAATTCAGACAAGTGGTCAAATTTAGGTTCCAAGGCTGCATATGTGACTTTCTGTAGCATGGCAAAAAAGTTTGCTACGCAAGGAAGATTTTCAACTTCTTTGGGTGGATTACATTGTTCTTGTTCACAAGGCTCTAAGACTTTACTTTTACTAATCTGGATATGTAAGTAGCCATTAATCAGCGTTGTGCATGCAAGTAGCATTTGATAATACTGCCTACAAATCATACATACCCGTACACACTTCAACGCAAATAATATACAAGTATATTAATTTTTGCATGGGCAAGTTAATTGCTTTTTAACAACAATTTGCCGGAGAGGGTTGGAATGAACAGCAATACGTAGACTTTGAAGTAATGCACCAATACATAAATATGAAAACACATTTAAAACAAATATTTTTGTATGTATGTATGTATGTATGTATGTATGTATGTATGTATGT
>QQSS02159845.1:0-15514 GCA_003687565.2 Craspedacusta sowerbii | reverse complement strand
AGTGCCTTACAAGTGATTCGCGAGCGATTAAAAATCCATTTAATTCAGATTTTCCTTATTTCGTGGTCCGTGCAAGAATGACAAAAAGGAGACCCCAGGAGTGATTAAGTCAATGTGAAGTAGGGCAGCAAATTTTATGGTAATCTTCCAGTTTTGGTCGGTAAATTAATGCGACAATTCTGGCAGTCGCCGGCAGGCCAACGAACCAAGAAAATGCAAAGACATGATATTCAATCATATACTGAATTGCACAATTAATTGTCTAAGAGTAGGAGAGAACAACGGAGATGCTGGCTGCTGGCAGCTGGTTTGGATTAGATCGAGCGTTTGGATTAAAACAGGGACCTATAATTGTAGGGACATGTAATTATATTATAATATAAGAAAACCGATTTTCTACCAAGGTTCTTCAAATACCTAGGCTGCTAAAAGCGGTGGCCTCTTCGCCGCCTGGTCGGCAAATGGCAACGTGGCGTATTTGCCGTGCATAGGAAGGCAAAGCGACCTAAACCTTTGAGGTAGACGTTTTCAATGTTTAAGGTGGTCACAATAAGTAAATGCTTTCTTGTATTGATCGTCCTCGAGAAGCAGCTACAAAATCGGTGGCGTAGGCACTGAGAAAATTCCGAGAAACTATCGTCGAAAACTATCGTCAGAAACAAATCTCATTCGTAAGAATGACCACAGAAAAGCGCTGGAAGATTTCCGAAGAAGGACTAATCGGCCTGTATTCGCCTTTCAGTATGCTAAGTGGTTTAATTGATTATTTCTTCTAACTTCAGTTGTGTTTGCTCGGGTAATGTAAAGTCTGCAAATTTCAGCTAAAGATGTAGCGTTCCGTGATATTTGCTCGTTGTAGTCATCTTTTAAGCAGCGAGACTGAAGTCGTAACTGGCACAGAAAGTTCTTTGCTTTGCATCCCATTCAAGTTGGGTCTTATGATTTAAGCAGTCGCTGAAGTTTTAAAATTCCATGATTTTGAAATGAGATATGTCATTTCCTTTCTATGCTTCTGTTTAACATATCATGTTGGTCAGTCCCAGTGGTGCCTGTGTCATAATAAACTTAAGAGAATTGGACATCTACTTAGTCGCTTAAGTTGTTTCAGTGATAACAAACACTGATCACACTGGATTATGGAAAAATGATATCTTTGTGTTTTAATAACAATGTTTTTTTTGTCAAAGTTTCAAAGTTACAGTACCTGTGAAAAATTTTACTGCAAGATGTTAGTTAAATGCTACTTAGTCAAGAATGTCTTTTGCTTTCATTTTGGTGAATTTATGCAGGGTTAATCAGTTAGTTGATTTAAGTAATGGTAGCTTTTGAATAATTGAATTCTGCCACTAGTGCCTAGATGACATATGATATTTTGTGTTTTGGCATAAGTAAATTTTATTCGCTCAACCTTGCTTGTTGCTAACTCAAGTCTATTATAATCAAGCCATGCTCTTTGTTTATTTTGTCCTTTTCCCACTTAAATTTGTTTAGTAAATTATAAGAAAATAATATTTTCTTCCTAGCAGTGTAAAGTTTAAATAAGTGTTTTATAGAAATTTTTAAAGTGCGCTGGAAAACATTAGATCCTGAGGTCCAATTTGGACTAATAATGTTGTGTGGTTTTCTAGAATACTGTCCACATGAGTTGAACTTGATTGAATCTCAGTATTTTCAACACACAGGTGGTTTTGGTTTTAAATTGTTTGCTATGTGTTTCAATTTGAATTTTGTGTTTTTTAATTTCCCTTCAATCTATTATTTGCCCAAAGCTTTGTATTTGTAGGCAGCGCAGTCTGTAGGACAGATTTCGTTGGCGTTTTGGTGTACCAGCGACCGTGAAGTAGTTCTTTTAGTTCTGATTGTATGTAAATTAAAAATTTCTTCAAGTTATTCTAGCTCAGCCTTGTAGGGTGCTGAGGACATTGTTTTTCAATATGCTTCTTTACGTGTATACAAATTGCTTGCGTCCATTCTGTGCAGCATCCACTTTTTTAGACGTGTGTTTGCATTGAGCAAGCCATGCTGATTTTAAGCTTCCCCAAATACTTGGCTATAGTAACTGAAATCTGCCATAGTCAGCTGCCACAAAATGTTTACCTGTTGTTCTAGACCCAACCGTTTCAGAAATTACTGGATGCGTTTTGTTTCTAGTAATATCATTTGATCTCTTTCCGCTGGAATGCTTTGTGTAGATCAAGAAGATGTTGGGAAAGTGTGACTTGGCTCTGAAGCTATGTTATTTAATATCATTATGGCATTATGTTGTTTATGCATTATGTTATTTATGTTAAATTGGTTGAAGTTATCAAATATCTTAACAACTAATTTGCATCTTTTTTCAATTTGAGAGTGTACTGTGAGCTCTGTTCGTGTCATGATAAGGCATCAGGATTCAACTTTGGCATGGCGTATTCTAATTTACAAAATTTTTAAGACTGGTGGCATTCTGTATATGGTTTGATTTAGCTTTGAGAATGTGTCCATCTCAAGTAAATGCTCTAATTTTTGCTGCGTGATTTATGTGTCTTAGCAAAGTAGGGGCATGCTGCAAATATCAGTAGCAACATAAGCAGGGCACCGTTTAGACATTACATTTGTATGATTGCAGATTTAACCTCAAATTGAAATGGATCCACCACGACAGTATCAAGATAATGCTGGCAATGAAGATACCCTTTCATTCGTTGTTTCATCAGATATTCATGAAATTGAAGGGTCCATGCATCAAATTAGTGGTGATGGTTTGACATCTTCGCAATATGCAGGTTTTGGCAAATCCCAAAACTACTCAGCTTCTCATTTCTTTCAGTCAAAGGGTTTTGGATGGTTATTGGAAGTTGAAGATGGGGATGCAGATATCTATGATAAGCCGCTACTGTAAGTCATAGGAGGAACCTTAGCAATATATTGTGTCTTATCATGATACAGAATTTCCTTTCATTGTAGAAGTTGCTGCTAAATGTTTGGCATCGCTGTTAGATGGCTATTTTGGTAAATGCATGGCTCATGCATGCCAGATAAGATAAGTTGCTAGTTGCATTTTGGAAATTGGTTCCCTTAGAAAAACTAGTGGGCTGAGTGTTTAGTTTTAAATGGCATCACAGTCTATTAACGTGTTTCTTTTTAGAGAGGAGTTGGATATAGACTTGAAAGACATCTATTACAAAGTCAGATGTGTTCTCCTTCCTCTTCCGCAACTTGGCTTTCAACGAAAAATTCTAAAAGATAGTCCAGATTTTTGGGGGCCTTTATTGATTGTGCTTTTGTATTCACTGGTATCCCTTTATGGGCAGTTCAAGGTTAGTATGTGTATTTCTTTCTAATTGTAAATCCAGTTACCACTTATTTGAAAGCGCTCGAGCTTTTTTGTCTTGGCTTTGTAAGGTTGTGTTGCATTTTTCTGTCAGCATTACTCGATGATTATAACAGGCTGCGGGGTGCAGAGAGATATGCTGCGATTATGAGCATGCAGTCACTTCTTTTTATTTAGGTTGTGTCCTGGATTATAACAATATGGTTTTGCGGATCATTCGTAGTCTTTTTCCTCAGTCGAGCATTAGGTGGTGAGGTAAGTTACCGTGAGTTTAAATTATTTGAGGCTATACTGCTCTGGATATATGCTGGGAAGTCATGTTCGAGTTTTTAAGAAGTCCCTGCGCGTAGAGGAAGTTGTTATACTTCGCTGTCATGCCAAAAGAATTGTAATCAAAGAACGGTCCGATTCTTCTTATTTGGAAATGGAAGCGGTGAAGGGCTTAACCCCGCATGGCGGTATGTTCTAAGCACTAAAAGCAAAGCTGATTTTCATGTGGCTCGTATTCTTTGCACTGTATCTCGGGCGGTTGTGATGTAAAATTAGGAGCATGTTAGACGATCAGGGATTTCGCGTATGTATTTAGCTGGTTTTATTGTCTCCGTTTAGGTCTCTTATGCTCAGAGTCTTGGCGTCATTGGCTATTCGCTGCTTCCACTGACCGTTATCGCACTTGCGCTACCCTTTTTGCAGCAGTTTCCGTATTTGCAAGCCGTTTGTAAGGTTAGTAGGCCTTGGTCGTCGATAAGCAATGTTTATTGTATGTTGATGCATTTATAAGGTAATCTCTGCGATGCTAGATACAAACATGCTTAGTTCTTGTGCTGCTATTTTCGTAGATCGCTGGAGTATTGTGGGCATCGTACAGTGCAGGCTCTCTGCTTGTACCTGCCGAACTTACCAACAAAAGACTGCTCCTTTTCTACCCTGTGTTTCTCCTGTACGTATACTTCTTCTCTTTATACACGGGAGCGTAATTTTCGTCTTTATTTTATCTATCTTTGCTTGGATTTTAAGTTGCTAGTTAATTGTAGGAGCAGAGTTTCTTTTGAATTGCTTCGCTAACCTGTGATCGAAGACTGAGCTTAGTGTCCATGTTAACGCAGAGTGTATTTTTGCCTTTCTTGTGGTAAGTTAAATTATTAGCGTCAACGTTTCGTGTTGCTGAGTTACAAGTCTTTGTCGTGGATTGAGCATATTTTATGTACGTTTTATTAGCGTTTGGTCAGCTTGTTCGTAATGTCAGGGCAGTCTGGAGCAAACAAGATTCCTCAAAGTTGTTTCATATTTTACGCAAAATTTGAAGCTCCTAACATAAGTGGAGACCGCTTCTTAACATGTTAATTATTAGATCCTCTAAGAATGCGTTTGTAGTACCTTAAAATTGGAAAATTTTGTGGGGCTTGATCTCTGTTTATAAAGTAGTGGATATCATGCGTTTTGTTGGTTGCTTTGGCAGAATTGTTCTATTTATGCGACGGCGGCAGTAAGTTATGGCCGGTGCTTTTTCAGTTCTAGCTGGAGTCTTGACTGGTCTGTAGCACACGCTAGCGGGGTGTATACGCAGTTCTAAGAAATATGGCTCAGCACTACATTGGTGTTGTCAAGCGTGGGCTTCGTGTATTTTTCAGTTAACCTTATTTAAATATTATCAAATCACATATTGTTCTAGTTCTTCTCTCGCGTACAGTTTTCAGTTAGTCTGTGCTCCTTACAAACATTTTCTTTATTGCATTGTTGCTCTTTCAACACTCTTAGCTACCGAAAATATACGTAGGGTCAATGTATTCGAGTTCCAAAATGAAAATTCAGCTGGTCAGTCGAATTTAAACCTTAGCAGTAATTGAAAAATTACTCGTCTGAACCTTCGCTTCTTGTTTAATAACTTGGGCTCTACCCTTTTCGCAGTTCATCCGGTTTGTACGAACATAAACCTGTTAAGTGGATGCCAGACCGTGGAGACAAACATTTTGGTAGCCTGGATTACAATCGAAAATGAAGAAGATAACGATGATATCCGAAAGATCAGATCTCGCTTTGGATTTCCCTTGGCATGCACTTTGCTGTTCTTATAGAATAGCATCAGCCTGGCCTCACGTTTTTGCAGCGTTTTTCAACCCTTCACATAATACCGCATATGGTCTCCTGCGTGAACTATGGAAAAATTTGTACGGGGGTACGAGTTCGTGAAGTACGAGCTGTGGTGCAGAATAGAATGGTGCCAAACGGCGAATGAATGCTGGGAATAGCTGCAAATCCACACGTGAGGCAAGGTAACCGACACCTTAGCAGCAAATTTATGAACTGCATAGTACTATGCTTTTTATCAGACGCAATCATGCCCCAGATGTCGCTTGATAATCTATTACTACTCATACCTCGAAATAAAGCCACAATATTAAAACATTTTTAAAATTTTTAAGCTTGAACGACGACTTCAAGCCATGATCTAATAAGATCAGCTGCACTAAAGTTAAGCAAGAACTTGACAACAGCTGGTTGCCAATTTCATTTGAAAAAAAAACAAAATAAAAAAAATAAAAAATAAAAAACGCCCGGAGAAGTCAAATCAATGGCGCACTGAGCACTTGCGTCATGTATATACGTATGCGGACACGCTGGTTGGTAGAATGCATTCTCGACTCTAGTGCTCTGTAGAACCAGCAAACCTTTTAAATGAGGCTGGTAGATGACGAGGGCATACTCAGTGTGATTCATCAAACCACAAAGAACTGGCAGAAGCACTCATTACCGTCGTCTTTATGCAAGCCTGTCTCGGCAAAAGCTTCAACGTTTACTCATCCTGCAAAGAAGCAGAATAGGATCTATTAGCACGCGCGCCTACGCTTGCTCAACATTCACCGGGCAATGGAGCAACATTGTTACGGTTAAATTTTTCTGCGAGCATACTAGGCCCCAGCCGGATACTAGAATATCCTGGTGAAAACAGGTGTAAGGTGTGCAACCACTAACTATTCTCAGCGTCACCATAGAAGCAAATCAGTAAGTCAGTTGTAACAACAGGTTAACCTGGGCAATAAGCGGACTCATTCTACCTGCCCATCCGCCTAGGAGCCAGCGACAACTTCAAGGGTGGTTTTCTTGGTTGTGAAGGCGGACGCGGGA
Organism: Craspedacusta sowerbii; assembly: GCA_003687565.2. NCBI lineage: Eukaryota > Metazoa > Cnidaria > Hydrozoa > Limnomedusae > Olindiidae > Craspedacusta > Craspedacusta sowerbii. Next base: position 9,075 of record QQSS02159845.1, on the reverse strand, counting down.
CTATACGTGTGTCCCACGAGGGCGGTGGATCATCTACTAGGCCTGGTGACAATCTAGTCGAATCCACCTTACTTCGTAGCGCGGCTGCGCTAAGCGAAGATTCCGAGGAAAGCGTTGACGTTCTTACAAGTGCGAGCGACCCGCTATCAGTTCGGATATCGGAAATACGCGTCGAAGCATCGCTTTCATCATCAGATTTAAAAAGTTCCGATGTCTCAGTTCGAGGTCCAGTTGTGCCATGCACATTCGAGTAGCATGAAGAAGCTGAATGCCATTTTACAGAGGAAGAACAGGAGGAATACGTTCTTTGAGCATGAATACTCGCAGCTCTGAGCAGAATTTTGGAGAGTTGTGCTGTATCGCTACCTATCAAAAAAGAAAAAATAAGCATCGAAATTCGGCTAGAGTATTACGGAACCAAAGTTTTTAATAAGCTGCAGAGATGACGTGGCATTAAGATGGCACACAAAAAAGACTCATTACCTTGATAAGAACTGATCCCGGAAGAGTTGCTCTGGCCTGAGTGTGATGCATTATAAGCTCTATCATAAGACAGGGTTCGTCTGCGCATGGGGCTTGTGGACGGGCGGTCTGTAAGGCCAGCACAGGGCACATTAGCCGAAACTTGGCGTGAATGTACAATATTACTGGATCGGGGTCTGCCTTGCGAAAATACCGACCCGTGCGGATGGCACCACGATCTGCTATCTTGATTCGGTTCAGCATGGAGATGCGATCTAGTATGTGGACGTCTAGCTTGTGCTGATGTCGTCCGTGGTAAGGACGAGCTTTCTTTTTCAACAATATTGTCGGCATTTTTCTTGATACCAAGTCCGCGCGACTTTGATCTTGAAATTACCATCTGGGCCGCTTGCGACGATTCACCCTTTTTTGAACTGCTTCTAACACAAAATATAAACAAACTGTTTGAAAAAAAAAACTTTTCACAAAAGATAATAGCAGCAGTACTTAAGAAAAGTGCTAAGAATCCCATGGTACCCATCATTGTCCTCTTTCCTTCGTTGCTCGTTCGCAGTATTTCTTAAATGTGCTCCGGGACCCGACTTGGCTCCCAAAAATATGCTGGCCGACTTGTTGTGCCTGGTGTACACTGTCAATATTTCTTCTAATTCACTTTCGCTAAACAAGAAGACACGTCAAGAAGTAAGTAATCGCCTTGATTTCATAAATTTAAACTAGCCAGCAGGCGGTGGCAGTCATCGCAGGGCCGCAACGGTAACGGATTACGCACTTGTTACCCCAATCCATGCTTCAGAACACGCACTTTCTTTCGCAATCCCTGCTTTAGAAGCATGCCACTCGAAACTAAAATGGCGAACATGGCGGACGCTAGCAAGCCTCGTGTATGATACCTTTAGTTCATTCAAGGAGGAAAACCAACGAACTTTCTGCCATTAAAAAAAATACCTTGACAGCGCCAGAAATGCCTGGAACACATCAGAGGAAATCTCGCTGTCGGTAGGTTGTGCAACCACGCCATCCCCTATCCCGCAGAGAAGTTGTGTCTCCTAAACATTGATGATGTTCGAGCATCAGATTGTGGCACGACATACCTGAGGTCATGCCTACATTGTGGCCCACTTAGACATCTTTGTCATGCAGTCACAACTCAGCTTTCCATTAAGTGCTTGTTAAACGTTACCGGTTCAATAAGACAATGCAACTAGCCACCAACGATCGCACCGCAATTTAAAAGCCTGTGGTGCTCAAATGGCAAAAGACGATGGTTTAATAAAAGTAAACGGCCCTTTGACCGGCCATCACGCTAAGAGCAGATCATGAATTCAAGGACGACTTTACGCATGATGACAGTGCGGATTTGACAGAAAGCAGACCCTTACCCGCGTGTAAACCCGGACGAAGTCATTTAGGTCTCGGGCCAGGCTTTTTTTCCTAAAGAAGATGATACTAATATAAGAATGCCACAGCCGAGGAAATCGGAAGCATGAGCAAATTCCACTTATGCATCCGGATTTCGCTGCCTCGGCCAATAACCTTTTTTGCCTGAAGCACTTTCAAATGTGACCACCGCCTCGCGCGAATTAAAGTCAAAGCAGCGAAGTATCCCGTCCAAGCAACTAAGAAGCGCTATCTACCTCTCTAACGCAGTACTGTGTTTTAGCGACGTGTTGACAGCGACCGGTACACTCAAGTTCGCCGCAGCCTTCTTCAGAAAACGTTGTATTAAATTCTAAAATGAGGTGTATTTTGGGCAAAAAGCAAAGGTAAAGTTAGCCGCTCGATCGACTGCACGTTCGGTGCATGCCGATTTAAGCATCTATTTTCTTTTGAACTAAGACATTTAATTAGGTGATGGCGCATTCGCTTCAATCACTGACCGAACAATTGTAATACAATGTTAAACAAAGGCCCGCTGCTAATTTCCTCCCAGCCATGAATGAATTCAGCAAATACGAAGCTATAACACGTGCACCAAATTAATCCGGACACCTGAAAGTTATCAACATGTTTCCATACTGATCGTGACGAGATCGTGACGTATTGCATGCTAGACAAAAGTACATGCACTTACTATCTGCTCCTCTTGATGGGAGTCACAAGCCACGGTATTTTCGTCGGACGATGCATTATGGCTATGGAGAAATGAGATAGCAGGTCAAAGTTCAGTTCTAAGATCGCACACCAGATTTGCAAATCAAGCAGAGTCTGAAGTTAACACTCGTATGAGTGCGTAACACAACAACTACTGAATCAAAGACAGGAGCAGTAAGAATTTTCTCAGATAGTATGAATTTAAAGAGAGAAAGAAAGAGAGGGGGAGAGGGAGAGAGAGAGAGAGAGAGAGAGAGAGAGAGTGGGAGAGAGTGGGAGAAAGAAAGAGAGAGAGAGGCATAAAAGATACCGCAGTTACCTGATTTCTTGCAGAAGTCTGCATTGCACACGCTGCAAATAAACAGCAAAGGCTTCCCGAGCCTGCAATCTCCTGACAAGAAAACACAACTATTAATGTTAGAAGCATTCGCCTAAGAATAACAACAAGAAAATGCAAACAAAAAAATAATAATAATAATAATTATAAGCCTTTGACTGTCAAGCTGACGCTCAACACAAGATAACGATCAGATGCATAGGTAACTTATAGGTAAGAAGGATTTCCTCCAACAGAGGGCTTACGCAGATCGCTTTAACCCAGCATCAGGTTCAGCAATTCGAAAGAAAAGGGGAAATTCTTAGTCAAAGTTGCAAATTTAGTCACTGAGGTTCGTCGTCCAAAATATAGAAGCGTCAATTCTTAGTAACGAGTTCTAATAAGAAACTTCAATCTGGTCCTAAAACATCCCTGTAGCAAGCATTACCTTCAACGTATTTCTAACACTTTGAAAAAACGCTTTCTCTGTTGAAGTCGAAATAGGTAAACTTACGACAAGGCGCAGCCCTTTCCTATAACTTCTTTCAGACTCAACTTTCTCTGAGCTTGCTGTAAATCCAGGTTCACGCTTGCAGCGTTTGCTTGGCGATCTTTCATATTACTGCGAGAAGTCTGCTTTTGCAATCCCAAACTTTCTTCGGTGAGGCCAAGGTGTGTTTGCACTGATAACACGAAAGGCTGGATATAGATCGACCGTCAACACTCGCTACACAAAATCACATCTCTTTTTCGATAAATTATGTTGTCATCAGCCCGTAAAGCTTGAAAACCGAACAGGAACGTAGGAATAACAATTTCAAATACTGAGCTTACTAAGAGCAGCTCCAACAAAACTTGGCGTATACAAAAAATGCACATCTGATCCCAATAAATAAGACAAACAAGGATAGCAGAGGCAATCAAAAATTTCTCTTTAAAACAATAAGCCGCGAAGATATGCAAGCCTTTCTTACTATCGTCTGGACGTAAAAATCTAAGCAGACGAACGGCGTGAACATCAGCTAATGACACAGCCTTAAAAGTAACTCAGGTGTTGAAAAAAAAGTCAAGTTTTCCACTGAAAATGATGATTATAACAGAATTTTAATAAGCTAAGATAAGTACCTTCTTGCCTCGGATTAGGAGGAGCATCACGCTTTGCGCCCTGAAAAGTTTATTGATTATCAGACGGACCATGTTGTTTGACACGATCTACGAACAGTCTGATATGAACGGACTGCTAAGCTATGTTCTGCTATGCAGCAACAAATAGCCTGCTGTAACCATGTCAACAATCAAATCAGTCTAAAAGAATATCATTACTTAGAAGATCTGGGACGACTAGAGATCCTACAGAGCCTGACCACTGACATCTAACAACGACATGTATATACGAAGACAAAATTTTCCAGCCTCTATCAAGACCTACTCCAAGAAAAGCATACAATGAGTTCTTAATAAATGGATCAAACGAGGCACTTTCAGGAGAAAAAGGCTAATCGCTCGCATCAGGACTTACATCAGGCTCTTTAGTTTAACGTTTATTTAGCAAGAGGAATTCGAAATTAGTTGCCTCGAAGAAATCAATCTGTCTCCATACAACATAAAAATAATGACAAAGAAAATCCCTAAACCGCTCGAGAAGGGTCCAGCCTATATTTAAGGTCCGTAACTACCGTCCGCCAGATCGACACAAGCTCCAAAAAAACAAACCCAACACAACCTTCATCGCATCATTATCTGGAACTTGCATCTCACATCACACTGGAAAAATTGAAATCATGCCCATGTCACAGGTTCTAGCAATCGCTGACAAATATTTACCCAGCCCTCCAGCTTTTCCATGAACAGTTGGTATCGCGAAAAAAAAGTCAGGGAAGCGATATCTGGTGAGAGCTAAAAAAAAAAGAATCGTGACGTTAGTCAGAACCACGCTTTCTGACAGCCGATCAACTATACCTTACGTTATCCTAAGATGGCTTGCCCACATTCTTAAAAAATATAATTTAATCTCTGCCGCGCCTTCCTAGTTCCAACACTAACATGCCAACTGAGACGAAAGCATTGCGAGGTGAAAATAAAAACATAAGTGCCACGGAAATCAAGAAGCCCGACTTACGCCGTTGCATCTCTCAAGCGGTATAGGTCTTGACGAGGAGAAACTCCTTCGGAAAGAAAAGAAAACGTATCCTTTTAAATGGCAATTTACACCAATGAAGTTTCAAGTCAAATAAGCGCGAGACGCCAAGACTGCCAACCTGTTTTCCGTGACCTTGCAAATTGGAGGTGCATGAAAGTTTTAATGAATATTACTATTCGCTTTAAAACGACGAAGAATCTCGCAAAGCATGAACGTTCCTTAATTATCAAGGAAAAAGAAAACAAAACAAGTTTGATGAGCGTAACGTTCTGCAAGAGAAAAAGTCTATCAATTACTCATCATTTAACATGTTTGGAAAACATACCTTGCTCGAGCAATGTAAGTTGCAGATGCAGGCCGCTGCGCCGGGGAGCGCCAACTAACGTACGACAAAGAAAGATGAAGGAACTCTGCATGCCGATAGAAGCCAAGGTCAGTCACACCAACTACATCAACTTCAACATTGACTGATGAAAATCTGCGACGTGCCAGACATGAAACTAACTTACGTACAGGTGCGGGTACAGCTTGCAGTGAAGAAGCCTATTCGTAGGCGTCTGATGCTCATGCAAAGTCCTATGGCAAATAAGCAATTAACGATTAGCAATAAAACTTTATCGTATCGCGATAATAGGAATACCTAGCCAATAGTAACAAAATGGTACATCAAAATACAATGGCTGAACGATGGCTCCTATTAAAAGCCACGACGCAAATAATTAAACTGATTAAATGCAAAACCCAATCCTTTAAACTGAAAATACATTGAAGTTATGATAAACAGAAGCCAGTTATTCCACTAAGCGTCAAATGATAAATTCGATTGTAGCGTTCTTGATGTATTGTGCTTTGGTACTCTTCATACAAACTAAGCTAAAGAATGAATCTTTTAAATCTATCAAAATTCGATCTTGCTCATTATTTTGAGGAAACAAATAGACACAGCAAGTGGAGTGGATCACCGGCGCATTCATTTTCCGAGTCTTGGGTAAGTCACACCGCCAATTAAAGCGAAAATGTTGGTGATCGTTGCCAAACCGAAACAAAGCCTCTTCTGTGTAACATTTAATATGCAAGTATATTCGATTGGATGAAAATCCGAAGTGTATGCTGATGATGGCGCGTCAAAAGAATATTAAAAGTTGACGTCACATTTCAGGTAAGCTGGGTCGTTTTTACATAAAGGCCGCTGGAGCAACTAGTTATGTAAGGTCATTAGCATGGAGTGAGGAAGCTCATTTCCTCTGATGCCAATGCGAATTCCTTTCGTTATTTATGCAATCAAAGCACGTTTTGCCTTTCAACGATTTCGAAACGAAGCTCCGAAACGAAGCTCTGGCAACAAATGGAGAGGTTTTTTTTAGCAATCAGCAAGGCTTCAGTAAGAGTGCTCCCAATGAGCTGACATCACGTAATTGTAGTTTAAATGAGCAGCATTAAACCGTACATAAAAGAAGAATAGCTGAGACACTGCGTTCATCACCTTTTACACAAGCAATGCACAATCATCAGTTTAAGCACATTTCCTGTACTCGTCAGGTACAAGTGCGTTTCATCAAATAAAACACGACATGAACTGGAATTCTTTTCGCTTGCAACCATTCATCACTGCCTACCACGAGGATGATATACGAAAAGCAATTTACTAATGATGCTTATAATGTAGGATGGCGAGTTGAAATTCCTCCATCAGTCCACCGCATTGCTGTTTTTCTTGTTGTTGTTTTTTAATATACAAATGAGGCCGTCCAACAGAAAACACATATTTACCCGTAGAGCTCCCAGGATTCAGGACTAGGGTATATGCGAATGAATCCACCTTTTCGCTTAAACTCCTCCTTTGTTTCCCGTACAAACTGTTTTTCTTCTTTGCTCAAACCATCAACCATTTTATTTCCTCGTTCGATAGTCATCGTCTTCAACTCAGTAACGCTGGCGACCATGGAGAGACCTTTCTGCAAAAAAGACCTGGCTAGATGTATACAAGTACGTAAACTGAATACCGAAGCGCGAACCAATCTTGAAGCGGGAGCACGGAGTTTGCCACGGCAAAGAGCTGTGAGCAATGAGCAAGCATGCTACCCAGCCGTAAAGGTTGGGCCAATAAGAGGGGAGGAGCAAACAGCAAATCAATGCCCACAGACAGCAAGAGCAAAGCAGCGGTAACAGCAGCTTTTTTTACGCAGCGGAAGCAAATATCAAGTCACACAGCAGGTTTAACGATTTCATGAAACGGGCCCCATTCAAATTGGGGAAGGTTACCTTCCTGATACTTCGATCCACTGCCCTGCAGTGTGATTCCAAGGTGGCAGGGTCCTCAGCAATAACACCTGCAATAAATAAATTAAAAAAACAGCGAACGATACATATAAGTAATTTAGTTAAATCAAGCAATGATTTAGCTAAATTCAACAATGAATCGCAAAAATTTGTCGAAATGTTTTAACATAACCAATTGGGCATAAAGGGCAAAATAAAGTTAACGAGCTATCTATAGATAATTTTTTGGTATCACTTAACATCATAACGAATGCCGAGTATATGGCGATTATACCAAGGTAAAAATTCATATCAAATCAATAATTAGCACACAGAAATCTCATTGCCTACCAGCCAGATTAAGTAGATCACACACAAGATTAACCTTAATCTTCAAATCCAAAGGCGAATCACTAGAAGGAGAATTTAATGATAACCATCCCTCTGCTCGGTCACAACGATAATGAATGGAAAAGAAACGATATAATTATTCCCTTTTTTTCATGCACATGGACCGCGGATGTTTCTTCCTAATCGTCTAGCAAGAGCACAAAGAACTTCATGAGGAATTCAAGATGATATCACCAAATTCCTGCTCGTTCTAGTGAGTGCCTGCTCGCACAAAATGCAGTCGTCATCACGTAAGGGGTGAAGTGCAAACAAGGGAACGTGCTTGCGTACAGCATGATTGTTTGAGCGCGCGTGTGCATGCATGCGTATGTGCACGTACATGTGTGTCGAAGCGAATGGAATTACTATTATGAGCATGGAAACATTTAAATACGCATGGACATGGAGTTCACTTCCTTATCGCGCTTAATTTATCATTCATACCCCTGACTGCTAGCGATGCACACACACACACGCACACACACAAAGGCGCGCGCGCACACACAAAAGCATACACACAAAGACGCAAACATACACACAAACATGATTTCAAAGCATGCGCTTGAACGCACATCAGCTATTAGCGACCAATCAATAAGCTATGGGACGCGCTCAGCGCTCAAAAAATTAAAAAGAAAGCGATTGAATATAATGCACAACAGAAAACTAACCATGCAAGTGACGGCGACAAATTTACTTCAAGCAACCAAGGCTTTAGATTTTCATCCACAAGTATATCAAATCCAAACAATTCTAAACATAAAATTTGAACGATCCTAAAACAAAATCGAATACCTGCCTAAAATTTAACATAAGTCTTCCAACAACTTCCTGACTTAAAGTTTCGATGTTCCTATAGTACATTCAGAACTGAGCAACTACCGTTGCCGTACCCTGAATAAGCACCCCTTACCAAAGCAGTTCGCACGGAAGGGAGCAAACATCTTCACGGCGGTCGCCATCAGCATTTCGCCCGAAAGAATCGTTTTGATGATTACATCTTCAATACGAGCCAACAGCACTAACAAAGGAAACGGAAACGTAAATAACATAAAAAATGTCTACGCATGCATACAGCAGTTCAATTTAACATACCAATACCAAGAAATTCATACATGTAAGTATATATATGTATGTATAAGTATATACATATATATAGTATATACATATATATATATGTATAGCATATATATAGTATATATAAGTATATATAAATATATATATATATATGAACACAAAATTCAATACAAATACGTAGACACACACATCAACACATGGACACATCGACGCATCGACACACATCGAAGCATCGACATCACACATACATACATACATACATACATACATACATAAATACATACATACATACATACATACATACATACATACATACATA
>QQSS02159623.1:0-15517 GCA_003687565.2 Craspedacusta sowerbii | reverse complement strand
ATGTTTTAGGAAGCTTAACATGAAAAAGTGTTAAACATTGCTAAAACATATCTTCGGCAAGAAAAACTGCATCAATCAAACCCATTTAGGATTCGGACTTTTCTCTAAAAACATTGTGCATTTTTAAGTGTTTTCATACTTTTACTACGTAACTGGATGGATACGTCCTATATTCCCGTGGTTTTTTTCATTATTTCTGATATTGGCTAATGACTACATCAACCTCCCTGCAAATTATTTAATAGCTGGACGGAGAAGATTGAATTTATTTATACTGATGAAATTCTTGCCCAATTGTTCGCGTTTAAGATTCTTGCAGTTGATGTTACTATTAAGCGTGATGATCAATGACTCAGATTGTACTGAATTAATTTAGATGACCATACCCCATAGGTGTTTCCAAAACTTACCTAATTAATTTTAATTACCCTATTGCTGAGCCTTACTTTAGGGGTATCTCGGGAAAAAAATTGATTATCATTGATTTTAGTTATGCATATAGCAACCAGAACACGATTTTGCATCAATGTATTGATTGATTGGGGTCATATCCAATGTAATTAAGTACTTACGATATCATTCACGGGTAAAATACATTTAGCGAAGAAATCGGAGAACAATGAAATCTCTTTAAGGAAATAGATGTGCCAATCTAGTTAACGATTCCGTGCTACTCTGTTCTACTACAATTATTCTACTTTTTCACTACCTCTAGGTTTATTATGTTGCCCCCTTAAAAGACGCAGATGATATATCCATAGAAATTCCACGGAAATAAGCCAAGCTACTTTGCATCGCTAGTTTATTTTATGATCGTTGTAGAGTAGTCTCTTTTAGAATGGCTTTCTTGGTTGGCAAGGCAGCCGAACAGTTTTCTTAGGAGGCGTCTTATGACAATTTCTCGGCAAGGATGGCATGCAAATGCCACAAATAATTCCAAGTTCTTCAGAGTTCTTGCTAGCTGTTAAAATGGTTTCAGCAGAGTGCTTTCTGTTTGCACTAAGCTCCTTTGAGTAGGTCAGATAAAACTAAAAGTTATATCTTGTCAACTTGCCTAAATTTATTTGTTAGTGAGAAGGACAGTTACAATTTAGAGCTGATAATGAAAAAATCAATCTGCTTTAAGGCTTTTGCAGCTTATGAGAAATTTATCAACCGGGAATGGTGGAGCCTGCCCCTCGAAATAATCATGTTACCATGAAGGCTTGGAACTTGAAGCTTTCTTAAACGAAAATTCGAACCTATTTCAAAAAATGACACTGCCTTAAGAAATTTCAATTCATGTAGAAATGCTCTCTGTGTGACGTGTGGTCAGCCTGCCCTTATTGACTAGTGATGTAAAAGGCGGTTTCTGGGAGCAAACTAAATTTTAAATTGTCTTAAATATTCCTAACTGCATGCTTTCACCTCTTCATCACATTATCCTGATTCTGCACCTTTCATTAGGAAGATCCTAGTAATGATTCACCGATAAAAGTAAATTAGGTGTATGAGCTATCAGATGAGGTCATTCTGCATGTTGCTGCTCCAAGCCTATTCTCATATAACTTTCATGATTCGTCCAAGTCAGAAATGGTTGTAAGTACTTTTCGGTTCAGAATCTCTCTGACATGTCAATTAGCGGCCTGAGTCTGCACAGGGTGAAATCTGAAATAAATATTTACCTGAAAAAAAAAACGAACGGATTATATAGAACATGGAAACTTGATAATGTTCCAACAAGTGTCGGGTTTTCTGAGCTTTGCAAAGCGCGAATTCGCAGTCGGTGGATGAATCCAACTTGTGTTAACTACACGTAGCAACGCCTTAGTGAAAGAGAAATCGCCTGACTACCTTAACGAATGAATCCACAGAGCCAGCTAGTCTAGCTATTTATGATGGTATTTTTGTTGGGTTTGGATGTATTTATATTCTAACTATTGGATTATTTTGTTGGTTTTCGGGTCCTGGAAGAGCCTTTTCTTACATAAAACGTGAGTCTGTCGTTTTTCAAAGAACCCTCTGATGTAGAAAGTGACTAAATCTTTGGGCTGCATTATAGGTGACGATTGGAATTGTAATTAAGCGGAAACGACAATTTTAGTTCATTGCTGAAAATGAGAATGATTTTTCCTAGTTTGATACTTGCATACCTAAAGGACTGAATTCTTGCAGAAAAATCATTATGTGCATACAAGGAGTAGGTTGTAATATTTGTCTTTCTTAAAATTTGTAAGTTCTTTGCTCAGTGTCTAATGTTGCCGTTTTTTTTTTAATTTGTAGGTTGTTGCTAGTGCAATATCGGCGCTTTTTAGAGATACCCATATACGTACTAAGTACGGGCATGATAGTAGGTACTGTTTGGGTTATGTATTTTGAGAACGGTTAATCCATTTAAGTAGTCATGGAACAGTGTTTAATGTGGACATAATGTTTATTGGAAATTCACTGTGGATTCTGTCTATTTTGTCAATATTTATTTTTTTAGGAATTGATTAGTTCTGGAGAGCAAGCATTTTTAAACCAAAGTGCAGCAATTCTAATAATGAAACCTTGCTACCAAACTATTACTTTGCATGGTGCTTTGAAAGCAACGCTCAGGATGGTGTGTGCCATGTTAAGAGCATTATTGGTAACTTATTCCCACTTTAGCAGAACTAGCTGAATGTTCTGGTGAATTTTGAAGGCGCAATATTAAACTAGCAGGGATAAATTAAGCATTTTTGCAAAAAAATCCTTTTTGGCAATTCAAAAATTGCTGTGAATGGTTAGGAAGACTAAAAACTTGTGTGTTTTTCTTCAAGCTTGGCAAAAACGTTTTATAACCTTTTGCAGTGCTAGTTGTCATACTAAAATTTTTTATGTCCAGCAGAATGTCTCAGCAGCAGTATGATTGAAGATTTAGTTTTTGGAGTAATGGTTTTTCTTGTTTGGTGAGTCTGTAATGCGGTTGGTTTGAAGTGTGGTTTAAAATAAGCATAGTTTTTGGTTGGAATGCAAAATGTGGTACTGTATGCTTTGGGCTTTCTTTTTCTTTCAGAGACCGTTAATTGGTTTGTTTAGCCTTATATATTTAACATTCTTAAAATTGGCCTTCTTCTTTGAGTGCCCTCCCAGTGTACTGGACACCAGATGTTAACAAAACCTTTGTGCAAATGCATTGCTTTCAAAATTTTTTTTTTTGGTATATTTTAGCTATTATTTTGGTATCTTTTATTGTTTGATTATTTTCTAAATTCAATGAAGTAATCCTTAAATAAATCATGCCTTATGTAAACAATGAGTGCAATTTTGTGTTATCATGCATGTTATCCTAGAGGCTGGTTTGAAGTAAATTTGTTTTCTTTTTCCTATATTTGGTTTTTGTGCTCTGAAAAAGCAAGAATTTCGTTTTGTTTTTCCTGAAAAAGGCCTGCAGACAAATTTGTTTTTCTGAGGACATTTGGACTATTTCCAGGCACATTTTGTGTTTAGTCGATTTGAAGGAGGCGTGAAATACATTTTAAAAACGTTTTAACCTTGTTTGAACAGGTGCTAAGTTTACAAAAAAGCGTAGAGCAATTCGCATGCAAATCGGATGATTTTCTGGGTTTTTTTATACCTGCGTCTAGCTATTGCCTTTCCGATTCGCAGAAAAACAAACTTAGTTACGTTTAAATGTTTTTCATGGCGATTTGCAGTGCCATTTCGTGATTGCAAGCCCTATGCAAAGTGAATTTATGTGTGCATATTGCGCTCACCAACGTCTCATTCATTCAGCCAGGCTGTACAATAACAACCTAGGTGGCTTTAGGGAATTCCGTTGCTGCAAGTCTATTTGACAATTCTAAGCCTGATTTCTATTGTAAGTGGCTTCGGCTTGCCTGTAATTTCTTTTTGTTTCTGCTTGAAAATAAAAATGCTATGTGCATAATTTATTTCCTTTACTACATGCATAATTTAATAGCTGCAGGCTATGCCATACTGTCTTGGCTGGATTCCGTTCGTACCGGACTGCAGATGTATAGTTTCTAATCGTAACTGCTATTGATTCCAGGCATGTAGAATTCGTTTTTCCTAACTTGCGTCTTTTGCTGGTGGTCAACGATGGCCTCCTGCATTGTTTTGCCATCTTTTTTGTATTCCTGACTGCTCATTTTTCCAACTCACCTGCAGGTGCGAATGAAGATAGAAGCGAGAGTTTGCTGGCATTAAGATATTCGATTGTGGTAAAATCTACTGCAAATCGAAAAGATGGATTCTTTGAGGTAAAAAAGTATTTGATAGATTTTATGTTGATTGCTATTGATTTGCCCCATGCACCGTTTTGGTTCTATTTAATATCATTTTTATTTGAGTTTATATGAAATCGCATTCAGTAATATCAGCTAGTGTTCACGCACAAACGTCTACTCGTGCGTTGCTGTTACAACGCTCTTCATTACGCGACCTTTATGCAATAAGCATCAGTTGTTGTTTATATCTTTTTGCCTTGCTCTTAAGTGCCCATTAGCGGACGTTCCGCAGCGTAAGTGACAAGGTGTTGGCCTGTGGTGTATGCTTTCAGATGTTGAAAGCTAGGGGAGGTTAATGCTTCTCAAAAGTTCTTCATGTTGTTTTTGTGATGCCCTTGAGGACAATGTCCCATATTGTATCTTATTATTCGACCTAATTTATGATGGGAGTTTGGTGATGAAATGGTAAACCGATCTTGCACGCAGATTAAGTATTGACTGACCTCTCTTTCATCTCTCGAGTGTTTGAGGGGTGCTAGTATGTGCTTTAGGCAAAGTTCGCCCTCAATTCACCAGTCATCAAATCATGGAATTCATTTATCAAATAATGGAAGCCCTTCATGGATAGATTTGTTAGGGTCTGAGAAAGGCCATGTCTTGACAAGTTTGGATCTGTTAAACGAATTTTCCTTTGCCATGACCTGAATTTGACCTGTATCTTTCACGCACATTTTTCTGCATGAACGTCATTGTTACGCGACATGGACGCATCCAGGATCAAAAGATGGCGTTGCATTGACTATTTCGTAAGAGAAGGAGTTATAGGCAAGATAGCCTCGACGTAAGAGCCTTGCGCGGTTCTCATGCTATGACAGACTATGCCCTTCTAACATAAAAGTTAACTTAGTCTTAAAGGCATGTGTTCAGAACTATGGGTTTATAACGCAATTAAAGTTTACACTTAAGCAAGGAACTACACGAAAGCAAGCTGCGTTTTGTTTGTAACTAGCGTGCTCCATGAAGTGGGTTGTCAGCCTTAAATCTTCTTTTTGAGAGACCATGCAGAAAAAACTTAGCAGTGCTGCGAATATGCTATCGGTCCGATATCACATAGCAAAAGAAAAGGATTATTTCAATGATCGTGACCAGGAGGTTATGAAACATATATTTCAAAGATAAATTTACTACTGGCATCACAGCGTCTTGCGAGTTTTAGTCCGTTAAGGTATTTGTTTAGAGACGTCTTCATGAAAAGAAAAACGAGTGGCTCAAGTTGGCGTTTATAATGCCGCTGCTTCGGGAGAGTTGCATCCTCCTGATGAAAGAAATGTTTTGCGGCAAGTATCGCACAGTCACACGACGTTGTGCTCTGAAACTATACCAAGTCTGCTTACAAAACGCACAGCAGAAATATCAGGACGCTGGAAGGAGCACTTCCCAGAACTGTTTAATCAACCCACTTACATCGCTCATGACTTAGCTGGTGACTTAGAAGTTGTGCGGTCGCGAAGTACTCTGCGTGGCTTACAGGAATTAAGACTCCCATAGGCAACCTAAATGCAGGCCAATATGGAGTATTTGCTGAGGTCTTACAGCAAGCCCATACGAATTTGCGAAATCTTGGTGTTATTCTAATACGCGTTCCCTGGGAAAGGCAGACCTGCTGAAGAAAGGCATGAATAAGTTGTATTGTAGGCAACAAGATAGACGGAGGCATGCTCCGTAAGTGCCAAACTGGTACCTATCAAGAGTTTGTACTAGCGTTGGATAAAGAAAAGCTGTTGCTTCTGCAGTCGTATACGCGTACTTCCCCTTTCGATGAAAGAGTAATGGTGGATAAGGATATCCGAGAAGGTCTAAAGTAGGGTTGTACTCATTTGATTTTTTCGGCCAGAGTTATGATGTTGAATCCGGCCGGAGCCGGTGCCGGATTTGTGTTTTCATGAAACTTACAGTATGTTATATATATTTGTAGTATAAATACAAATGCACCCCTAGCAAACGATACAGAAATTTACACAAAATTACATGCTACAACAACCTCATGATACATCATAATTGTTTTGGACATCTTCAATGCCAGTGTTATGACAGGAAATAGAATGGGAGTACTTTTAATAGAGGCACCTATAATTAGAAAACGTTGAAGATAGGAAGCATCAGTGCATATTGGAAATAAATTTGCTCATAAATTTGTTTCTCCTAAATACATGTCGCAAGTTTGATCAAGTTAATGATAGTCAAAGGCGAGAACACAACTTGCAAACCAGGGGGGGGGGGGGTAAGTCGCTTTCGCGCTCTTGCTGCAACCGAATGATGATCCGGGTCTGCGTTCATTTCCCGCGTAGCGGCTAGTAAAATGTATACATGTCAAACTGGGCATAGACTGATGGCCTGACCTTTGCCCTATGACCGCATGATGTTTATCAGGAAATCATAGATTTGCCGGACATGAAACATGTGATTACTGGCGAACGGCCAGGCTTGGAGGGTATCCTTATGGGGCATTACTCTTCAGACGCTCCGAAGCTGAGGTTTGATTATTTAAATGTGGACAAGCGGAACTGCGCATGTAGACTGAATTAATGCGTCATTGTCGCCTTTTTCAAAAGTTGGCGCTGAGAATCCTTCTGTGATGACTATGCGGGATGATCCCACTGATAGCTGTAGGAACGAAAACTCCGGATAAACCATCCTATCAAGTTTGTATGCCCACATAAAGTTGTGAGTCGAATTAGGTTTCATGTGGGCATGGCATGGTCTTCACATCTTGCCGATTTCAGGAGAAGTGAATTTAGCATCAGATTGGGCTGTGTTTGGGGATCTTACTAAGGCACATAGCAGCGACTTTGTCGATGGGGAAGCTAGGTTGTCCCTTTTATTCCGTTCGCGTGTTTTCACATTTCTTCGTAACTGTTCTTGTTAGAACAATCGTACAAGCCGTATTCTTACAGAGGCGTTATCCGTGATATGCATTATCTTAAAGTAGTAGTCACGATGAATCAAGTAGACTTGCCGCACACGCGCCAGATACTCGCTTGTGCTCGTACGGTCTATCCCGTGTGACCTCCGTGCGACGGTAAACTTAGTGGAAGGTTTAATATTCGTGTCAAACTTTCCGAGCCGAATGCTGTGGACAACTGTGTTAAGCAAGGAAACCTAGCAGCCCCTGTGCTATCCGCATATAAGTATTTAGAACTTAATGCCATGCGTTCGAACGTGGAAGGTCGCTGTTGTATCTGCGGTTAGAGAAACCGGGAGGGATTTTGATCGACGTCGGTTTCAGGCCTGGTCAAAGTCCTTTCAATTAGACATCGGGGAATTTCTCAAGGCAGATGACGGGGACTATTGTCTTACTAACAGGAACATATGCAGGTTATCTTGAATCTTATCTAGTGTGTAATCGACGGCCGTTTTATGTGGAAATGAGTGTAGAAGATTTCATGTCCATGTGCACATGCTGGTTTTTCCTTTTTTTTTAAATGGAGATACTTGCTCAGGGTTTCGTGTGCTTTTACAGGTTTTTTTTTCGATTCTCTTTGCTCGTCAAATCGTGCTCTTCTTTCAATCGTAGAGTTGTTGTAGCGTCATGGAATGTGCACATGTTGAACCCGAAAGATGAGAACCTGGATGAGTGGCTTCACCTGTTGGAGGAGTCTCACGATGAACTGGCCGATATTTACGTGGTTGGGTGAGTGGATAGATCGTTAATCCTGTTCTCTCGTGCACGAGTTTATGGATAGGCGTAGTGCATGTATGTACTAGACGGAGTATTATGAAGGCTCTTCTGGTGCTCTCCTCCACTCCGATCAAGTGCATGCATTTTATTTGCCCACATTTTTTATAGGCTTCAAGAAGTTCCGTATGACCCTGGCTCTCTTATCTTAGACTACTACATTCGCAATGACCCATGGAGCAAACGACTTCTCTTGTTCTTGAGCACGAGAGGCATTGTGACGGTTCGTAGTAAATTGTTTTTGTTCGTCAGAAATGAGACGTCTTTCTTGGTAAAGGAAAGCTCTTGTCATTGTGCGAAACCTTTGTGTTACAACGACAGGGAGACCACTTGGTATAAGATGTGAGCAAGACTAGATAAGTCTTGGTCTTATCTAATCTAATCTAATCTAGTCAGCATGTGCATCTGCAGACTTACTGCGACTTTTTTTTTTCTTCAGGCAAAACTTGTGCCGGTTTGGGTATACATTTTATTTTTTCTCCAGAAAGGGAAAGGTTCGCCTATAAGCTATTGCCTTCCATACTAAGCGAGGAACTGTATGACCTTATTTTATTGTTTGAGTGCGTTTTTTCTTTGCACACTTGCAGTACTTTGTTTCGTTTTTGAGGAGACAACGTGGCTATGTTGCATAGGCAATGTAATTGATGCTTCTGCTTTATAGTTTGCGACTGCGCGGATGATGGGTATGCTGCTGCTTGTAGCTGCTAAGCCCGCGCACTTGCCGTTCATTCGCGAAGTAAGAAGCACTTACAGTCGCACAGCGCTGTATGGCTTGTTGGTGAGTGTTGACTCGTCCGATTCCGTGGCTGGGTAACATCGTCTGGCTATCGACGTTGTGCATTTATTTGACGAACGACGTTGCAGCTGAGTTGCTTGCTGTGCGGCACTAGTCTTGCATAACTTCCCTTCATGATCCGCTAGTATTTGCACCTTTCAGGGCACCAAAGGAGCTGTGAGTGTCCGATTCGACATATATGGACAGAGTTTCTGCGTTGTTAACAATCACTTCATTAGTGGGGATGAATACGTCGAGCAGCGAAATTCAGTAAGTTCCCTACGCTCCGGCTATTTCCAATATTTTTTTTTTCACTCACTTGCTTATTATCTCTACCTGTTTTATGTTCGTTTTTTTTCAAGGTATCCTTTTTGAGCATGGAGAATTGCAACGTCTGTAGGGTGCTCTTGCGTAAGACCGGTTGCTGCAATATTTTAGAATTCTCATCAACTAGTATCTATAATCTGGATAATCCCATCTTTTTCAATCCCATTTATTTTTTTATTTATTTTTCTTATTTATTTTTTGCTTCGTTTTTCGGCGGGAGGCACACTTGGTACCGACTTTTAAAGCTGTAGGCTTGGTTATATTATAGAGTTTCCATTCTGTGATGAGTAAAACGCTGTTTCAGAACTGCACGAAAAATCAAATCTTATGTAACAGGTTAGTATTCGTTAGCAGCAAGTGCTTTCCTTCCAGTATTCTTCACGTTGTTATTCCTGCTCCGTCCTAAATGTCCGTTGCTATCTCTTGTACGGCCGACCTCAGTTCCGAATTCTGCAAGATGCAAAAACTCAAGCACTTATTTAAGGGTTTCCTATTGGCGCATCAAGAAATGCGAAATTTTAAATTTTCGAGCGTGTTGTCTAAGCTGCGCACGAACATAAGAGATCGGTTTGTTTTCTGCAACGTTGAGGACGAACGATTTCGTTTGCCGCTTCTTGCTTGTTTGAAGTGTTAAATGTTCAAGAAGATAAGAAAAAATCGGGTTTTATGCTTGCCCTCCGCTGTCTACTACATTTAAATTTTTTGTTTCGTTAGATATATCCTATTCTTTGGCGACTTCAACTATCGGATAGATGATTTAGATTCGAAATCGGTGAAAACTCTGATTGACTCTGGAAGTCTGCAAACCTTGCTTGAAAATGATCAGGTGCGTTGATTTTTTCCTGGAATTCCTCTGACACCCCAAGAATATGTTGGATTCGGTTTTATTGAAGTTTGCTACTTAATATTTTATTTATCAATATATTCATAGCATGTTCATTTTATTTTCATTCCTATTTGTTCAGATGCGCAAGGCCATTAAAGATGGAAAGTGTTTCGAAGGGTTCACTGAAGCGCCTGTGTCGTTTGCACCCACTTACAAGTACGATGTCGGAAGTAACACGTACGACTCGAGGTCTGTCCTTGCTTTGTTCTTGCTTCGTCCTCGCAAATGTATTGCAGTGGCAAGTCGTTTTGCCTTTGTTAGAAGTGCTTCATTTGTACTTAGCTTAATAGGATGTTAAGCGTACTTGCCAACTAGATTTGCGCTAGTGTGTGCTCCATAACAACAAGAACAACAACAACGACATCAAATTTATTTATTTTTTGTTATTGTTATTGAAATAACCTTTTACGTTTGCATAGCTTGCTTACTTAATTTGTCTGCGTACATGCGCTATGCTTGCTGACTGTTATTGTATGTATACCTGTGGCTTGTTTGTTGACTTATCCTATGTAAGGATGTGGTTATGCGATTAAAGAATACCGTATGTTCACCACTAGCTTGTTGCTGACTTGCCTTTGCAGACTCGTTTATCGGCTGTTGCGAATCTCGGATTTATTTTCAGTGCAAAGCAACCTAGGAAGCCTGCGTTTACGGATCGGATTTTTAATCGCGAAGTTGTTCCGCCTGATGCTGAGTCTACAATGCACCAAGTATCATACTTATCTCACCAAACGTACATGAGCAGTGATCATCGGCCTGTTAGTGCCGAGTTTGTTGTCCGCATACCAGTAAGTGAACCTATTATGATGTGAGCTATGGCATAGATTGATGTCTGCTATTGACCGGTGACCCGAGGAGATGTCTGAGAGAATTGCGTCATGTGTTCTGTATTGCATGTTTTTAGGAAATGATCGGCTCGGTGCCTATCGTTCAGTTCCGTTTCGATCCAAGCTTCATTCCGTGGACATCGGATGAAGTAAGCACGTCTAGTGCAACCATTATTTAATAATGTTGTGCGCTTCCGTCTTCTAGTGCCGCTAAAGTAATAGTATGCTAATTTACTCGTACTTATTTACTAAACGGGTACTTATTATCCATGTACTGATCTCGTGTGGTTTATGTTTCAGGATGGTGTTTGCATATTTCACGTTAAAGGCTACGTCACCTCGAGCTGGGATTGGATAGGCCTTTATGGGGTTAGTTTGATCTGTGCAATCGTTATCTGTATATTTCATCTCCGCTTTATTAATTATTATATTTATGTATAATTGTGATATCAATTTAGAATAAATATAGAATAGTATTACGTGGCTTAAATTTTAAACCCCGATTTTATAATTTCTGCTTTGCGAGTGCGGCGTGTGAATCAAATCTGGGTTTCATCGCTTGTCTATGCTTGATTTCAAGGGGGCGATTCGCAATAGGTGTCGTTTTCCCTTGCAGCTAGAATTCAAAAATCCTCGTGACTACTATACGTACGAATGGTCCGTGTCTGGTGCAGATGAAACTGGCGAGAATGGCTGCATGGTCCTTTTCGATGACGTGCCCGAGGAAGCCGGCTATTACATGTTTGGTTACTGGAGTAAAAAGATGGAATGCTTTCTTGGTTTTAGCGAGCCATTTGAGGTACTTGTAACATGATTGAGTTTATATTAGGGACCAGTTGACTGTAGATTGGCTGCATTACAGGTTAAGATCAGCTATGCATGCTTCACCAGGTGCTGAGTTGTCTCTACATATAGCTGGATTTCGTACCCCAGTTTATCATCGTTGCTATATCGATGTTTTGACATTGTCGCCTGCCAATTATAGAATTAACTTTAAGATATACCTCCATCGAGACAGCCTTTTCCTCTGCATTTGTAGGTTATTCCTCAGCAAGACGAGCCTCAAGAGGTCACAGTCGAAGTCCCACCTGAGGCGAATGCAACTCCGGAACTTAAAGATTAACCCTGCTTTGCATGGAATAACCTTACTACATATGGATTGGTCCTATCAAGCAACAGCCTTTGTTGGTTGCTTAGTCGAGAAGACCTGACCTGGGAATAGGCTGGAGTTGCTCTAATTTGTGCTCAGCTCTGAGAAACCGCTCTGTCTGCTATGCAGGTGCTAAGCGAGGGGGATGTATAAATTAGCTGTGTTAATACTGAATACGATTGTTTATATTTATTGTACTGTCTCCAATTATGCTAAAAGCAGAGGCCAGACGGAAATGCGCTTAATTTAAACCCACTTAACTCTTCAAACTCGGCAAAAATCATGCTAAGCCTTTTTCTTGAGCCAAGACTTGAAAAACCTTTAGCTATGCACGTCTATAGTGTAATTTTATTGTTGACACGAGCATTACCGGTCTGTTAGATATTTATAGCTTAGGCGTAAACGAGCATGATGTGTTTTCGGAAGTAACTACTATAACAGCCAGACTATAACATTTATTTATAGCGAGTAACGCCAATCACTAATATCGGTCATCGTTCCGGGTGGCCAAAAAGGCGCGAGGTAAACCTACGAGAGTGGAATTTATGCCGGCATTTTCTTTATTCGGGGGGACGCCGGCAGATTTGGATCGTTTAAGTGTTATAACTGGATTCTTGGTCTCTTTATGGCAGAAAATCACAAATGCGGCTGCCGAGATCTACGCCACGCCTGGAGCTAGCCTCCTCCGGCTATCAGGCTGTAACAACCATTTACAAATTTCTCTCCGCACTGCTTTATTAGGTGAAGACAGGAATCAGGTCGCGTCATCGCTCGACAATTATCTCTTAGCGTCTATACAGGTATGTAGATAGCATGCCACCTCAATCGTACGGATTGCCACAGGCTCATGCAACGGTAGGGGTGGAAATGTAGGAGACTTCTCTGCTTAACTTGTGATGACGATCCCTCGCTGTAGGACTCGTTTTCTACCCTCATAGATTGCGATAAAATTAAACTACCGAAAATACGAAAATAATAAATCTCACACAAGCTAGGAAAAGATAGGACGCGAATAACTAGCAAATTATAGGGCAACAAGATTGAAAGCATCCAGGAATAGCCTGGCTTCCTTCCAACGCACGTGTCGTGGATATAGCAGGGTAATTACATGGACACTTTATGTGAATGGAGTTTCGCATACGGTGGGAACAAGTGTTGTTCTAAGATTAAGAAAATAGGTTTTCTTATTTAACGGACATCGTACGCGGGCTCGAATGCGAGTATAAATAAAACTTAAGGTGCTTCACTGATACTCAAGGAGTCGTGTGAGTTTGAGTTATGCGACTCAAACTTGCACGACTTAGGTGATAAGCAAGCCCTTTGCAGGTAAGTAAAACCCTCTGAAGTATTTCTTCCAGATATTCATTGAACTTGTGCATACATCTTACCTTCAGGCACAGCATCAGATGTTGCTAAGTAAACCATGTTGCCACTTCTTCTCTAAAGCCTCTGATGCTTCCAAGTACCGTAGCTAACACATATACATATATATAAAAGCATATGAGGAGAGCCAAGACAAATTTTTATCTCTGATAAGAAAATAATTATCAGACCACGTGCAAGGCAAGTCGTTAGAACTTCAGCATGTATAATAAACTAGGCGTGAAAACAAATTTTAAAATTTTTAAAAACAAATATTATAAGGCTTTGTGATTGGACTCCTGTAAACTATGGCAGACAAAAGTTTGGACGGCAACTTGTCCTTAAATTGTCTTAAACTTAATCTATTGGTCCTTATGGGCAAAACAAAGCTTTAAATGCATAAGAGACTTTCTGAACACCAAGGTCGCTCTCTACTTACTGGAAAGCTGGTCAAAGTTCAAGGCAGCACGGCTGTTCGCGATCACATGCCGACTTGTAATACTGATATAGCTCTTTCGGACTTTGTCATTCTCTCTAGAGACAGTAGCAGCATGTGTCATGAAATTAAGGAAAGCATCTTTATTAAGAGGGATTTTCCTATTTTGAGTATCCAGGGGCAATCATAGCCTTCAAAGCTATTTAACTAATATCATACTATATATAAAGACTGTTAATGCTTCTTGTTATGTTCTGCTCACCAGTTGTTGCTTTTTTTTGTAACTGTTTTCCCATATATAGCATGAAGATAACAATAGTAGATAGTCGAAAATTTGGATTAATGAGGAAATCATGTTTCCGTTTGCAAATTTTTCAGAAAATATCGATGACCGAAGTTAGCTTGAAAAAATTTTTATGCCCAGAATAAACAAAGATAAACCTAATGTTACTCAATACGCTGAGCGGCAAATGAACACCAAACGAGTTGTTCGACCGTAGGTCCCTGGCGGGAGAATATACAGTTCAGTGCACCTGTGGGTAAAAATATGTGGGAGAGACAGGTACGAAAGTATCAACCAAAATAAAAAGAACATCAAAACAACAAATTTCAATTCAAGTAGAAAAATTCTGGCTTTAGCGAGTGTACTTAACGGTGTACTTGAGCACATCGATCGCCATCTTGAAACGCAAGGGTTGAAAGTTTGAAAAAATCAAGAGAGGCATGTGAGATGCATTTTTAAAAACCAAAAATAAATTGGGATGACGCTGATTATTGTCGCGAGGGGAGCAATATAACAGGCAGACTCGTCTTCTCTCAACAAATGACCTTTTTACTCTGTTTTCTAATTATAAATGGATGTCCGTTTTGTACGAATTCAAAGTATAATTAAGTTATACAACATAAAGTAAATGGACTGCTTTCTATGAAGATAAACATCGCGTGGTGCAATTTGCCATAACACTATTAAGACGATAAAATCATAACATTTATTTCAAAACACTCATAAGCGCCAGATATACTCGGTGATAACTACTTCCAAATACCACAACTATGTACAACAACCAATACAGCCACGCGACCAAAGACTAGACTGCAGGGTAAACACCAGATAGGGCAGCAACTGAGTACAAATAAGGCATGTTATACACACACACCCACACACACACACCAATCTAGCATCAATATCGGCGACAATTACGTTCCGACACGTTGCTGGGAGCCGCTTCTGGCAAACATGCGAAAATCGTCTTTTCGACGCCAAGGTCAACTGTGCACAACAACAACATTCGACGCTAATGATTCGATTTGATTCGAATCATGTTCAAAATGTTGAGCTATGCTAAAAGTTGAATAAAAGTTGAATATATATATATATATATATATATATGTGTGTGTGTGTGTGTGTGAATTGAGCAGAAAATACGCAAATACTCAAATATGCAGAAAATTTAAATTAAAAGCTCTGAAATTTTTAATTATATGTGTTGTGTGACTGATACGAGATTTTAACACCTTTTCTCTATTCTTTAGATCTTCTGAGGATTGCAGAAAAGCAAGAAACAGACTGTTAAGGTTAATGGTCTGCGTCTCGAAACTCATTCCCGTTTGAAACGAGAAATTTCTCGTCTCCTTTGTTTCGAGACTGGCCTGTGTCTCGTCTCGAAAATTCTCGAAATTCATTCTCGTTTGAAACGAGAAATTTTGAGAAATATCTCGTCTCGTTTAAAGCGAGATGGATGTCCTTTTCGTCTCAAAATTTCTCGAATCAATCAAGACGGACGTGAAATAAATTATTACGAGATTTTAACGTACTTCTCGAAAT
>QQSS02159401.1:0-15520 GCA_003687565.2 Craspedacusta sowerbii | reverse complement strand
TAGTAGTAGTAGTAGTAGTAGTAGTAGTAGTAGTAGTAGTAGTAGTAGTAGTAGTAGTAGTAGTAGTAGTAGCGGTAATAGCAATGCTTATCGAACTTGAATATGCCTTACGAACGGGATGCTTTCACGCCAACGCTCTTTATTTCAAATAAAGATAAAAATATCCCAAGAATATTTAAACGACTTTAAATTTTTGTCACCTCGCACACTTGACTCAAGTGTTATGGTAGTGCCTTCCAAAGGACCTAAAAAGCCTAAACTACTAGATCCAAGGAGACTTGGTTTGGTTAAGGAGCAGCTACATGTCTTCGTGGAATGCCTCCTTTGAATTAGTTGAAAAAGTTCCTCTATAGAGGATTATCATGGATATGGTCTTGATAATTTCTAGAAGCAGACCTCGCAAGCGTATCACTCCCATACGCACTTAACAATTTCAATGCAGTTTTCAATAGAGTATAGTTATCTGCGTAATTATCATGCACTTTCTTGGAAGTGAAAGCGACATTCGACATTAGACTAACAAGATTATTAAACTGACCTGCGGCTCCTTGCTCATTGAAGGCCAATTTATTATCAACTCAGGTATATATTTGCCCTTACTGCCTAGTTTATTTCCAGCATAACTTACCCTATTCTTCGGCAATTTAACAACAAACCAAGCAGATGCAGAATTCCAGGCAAGGAACAGAAGATCTTCAGGCGAAAATGCAAGCGACATCCGTCTGTCGAGGCGCTTTAGGTAACAAAATAAATGGAGCCAGAAAACCACAAGAAACTCAAAAGGTTATATCTCTTACTCAAAACGAATTCACACATAGTACAAGACAAAAATATGCTGGAACAAATAATAAACAAAACAAAACAAAACCAAAAAAAAAAAAGGAAACAAAGTGCTCCCACGATGGCTGAAAATTGAGTGATAAATGCAAATGTTAAAAGCCAGCCAGCTTTTCTTTCACATAGCCCTTGCCGAGCTCACCAATTCAATTGAAGAACGAAGGGGCCAAGCGACCAGACATAGCACACAAAGAGAACTGCAGCACAATGCACAAAGACAACACCGTAGGATGAGTTCTCGAATCTCGAACTCTCCTATCAAATATCGATTAGCGTACATAGACCAACTCAAAACTATTTCACCTAAAGTAAAAACACGAGACGAAATACCCGCACTTAAAGATGGCATCCTTACAAGGCTGCATATAAAAGAGCTTTCTTTTGGTCTCGCTTGAATTAAACAAATCCTTAAAGATGGCGACGAGCATCAAAGAGCAGAGACAGTGACGCTCAGACGAGAGCGTAAAGCCGAGAACGATTCTTCAAACGCTGGGAATTTTTACCAACTTAGAATCTTCAAGGAAAAAGTTAGATCTACCCAACCTTGCCTAGAAATGACACCAGGCGTTAAAATTTACGAGCCAACTTTAAAGGTTTTACAGACAACTAAATTACATTTCCCTCGCAAAAAACATCTACATTGGCTAATATATGGCACGAGCACTATGTACTATGGCATGTAAAAACGTATGTATAAGAGCTTAATTTACAGGTATAGCCCATTAATTCAAATAGATCGAATTAAAAATACAATTCGACACAGCATGAACCGTACTGCATCGCAGAAAACGCAAACCGTCTTAGCAGGACATTGAAACGGCAAGTCTACCAGTCTCATGCAGACATCACGATACGAGCTGGCAACATCGAAGTGGTTCGAAACGTATCTGGAGACTCGCATAAAATATTATTAAAAGCGATGGGCCGTAACAAAAGTGCCTTGCGTAGGCAGCATAGTGTCGTCACACACATAAAAAAAAGAAGAGGAAACTCGGCACAGCTACTTGGTGGCAGCGAATTTCTGTCTTGCCTTCTCCAGTTCAGCAGGTGTCGATTCGAGAAACAGCGTGGTGAACTTGCGCAGCTGCTTGGCAGCCGCCTGTGACTGCTCAAAGAGCCTCTCGTTTTCTTCCAGCGTTCTCTTCAACTCCTCTTCAAGTCGATTATTCTCCGCCCTTTCCTAACAAATGCAAAATTCCGTCTCACATATATTATGTAACGGAATAGGCTTATCAACATTGGTTTTAAAAGGCTTAACCACAAAGACCGTACTATAGATGCCACTAAGATACGTATTATTAAGCACAGCGTCACTCCGCAGAGAAAACAAGCACTCCAAAAGAGAAAGCAACTCCTGAAAAACTCTAACCGAAGTATTCAAAACTCATCTTACGTAAAAAATAGCCAACCGCTGTTGTGAACCGCGGCTCACATGCACACTTTTCAGACCCGCCACAACGAGAGAGACTGATCCGTGGGCACCCTTGCTGAAGGCTGGCGATTGTATTCCATGACGACAAACTCTTGTTCAAAGTTCGCCTTCGGCAGGTCAGTTTGCTGCGACACGCCCAGAAACTGCATCCAAGCCGAATTCGGCGTAAAGAAAATGGTTCTCGACATGTTTTATTGGATCGACAAAACAATTTTCTTAAAATAACGATGGCCACGCGATCTTCGCCAAAGCTACGAGGTGCATTGACAGCTTCAAGACTGAACAACAATTTACTTGCTATGGCACATATCTGATGCTCATCTAAGTAGGGAGGTATACTCCAACCGAGCAACAGACTTTCGCTTTTCCTATTTATTTACTTAAAACCTGCAATGATCATCACAAGTCTATCAGACCAAGCAATGGCTGTGTCATTTTTGAGCATCATTCAAACTGCCACCACGAGAACGGCGAGAAAAATAGAAAAAAAGTGCAAGATGAAGTTTCCAAATTAATTGCTCCGTCTCATTACTCAGGATTGCAAACGTCTTAAAATGCAAATAAAAACTATGCTGGCCATGGTCACTGTTTGCTATCAATTAAAAGGTAGTGGTGTCCCGCTAAGCTAGCAACTCCACGCATAGTGTATGCTTGCACCTCCAAGTAACATCTCAATGATCCAATTAATCAGCAATATTTTATATTTCAGCAATATTCATAATAAATTCACTCTCATGCTTGATAGTCAAGCGTTCCTCAGACTTTCTCAGCTTTCATTCGCATCACTTCAGTGCCGGGCAAGTCCGTGATTATCGCATGTGGTAAACATAAAACTTTTACTGCAGCAAGATGAAGGACTTTTTCGAACCTAGCGAAATTCGCTACTGATACTATTTCAAGTTCGTCATGATGAACTCAAGTGACGCATGCAAAGCACTTGCTTCACCAGGCCGCTTGAAGTTCAGCATATCTCATGGGGTACTCATAGCTCCGTGGAGCTTTTGAGTTACAAAGGACATAACTCCCTTTTCTTGCGCATCCTTTAACGGCCACACAATTCATCAAAACAAAACTTATACACCGAAAGAAGATTTTCTCTCCTACTTCCAGTGGGATGATGCGCCGTAGATCGATAAAGGTGGAAGCTGTACAAAGGAATTCGGTTCCAAGTTAAAGAATGTTCACAGGCGATGGAGCGAGGTTTTGATTATAACCGATGGGATACCGGCGCGCGTGTGTATAGGCTAGACAGGGCTGTGGACATAGTGCGGAAAGAAAAATTTTCCAAAGCCAATTAATTCCGAAATATTTCATGAGCTGCACAGGATCATATAAAATATACGGCCTTTTGAAAAGATTAGCAAGGTGGGGATTGTGGCCTTGATGGAGCCACCACAACTTCTGCAAGGGCTATTTTACTGCGTGTCCTTTTCCCTGTGAACGCATAGCAAGAACTAATGTTCCGATCTTTAGATGTTCTATCCATTCTTATGGTTTTTCACTGGGATAATTGAACCTAGATCTTACCTGTGAGAATTAAGTGACGAATGCATGAGAACCTGGAAGGCACATTATCCATGTCACTTTTTCGATCAAGACCTCGAAGATATAAAGATTTCATCCAGAATTCTCGGGCGAGCCAGCTTAAATTTTAAAAAATAAAAGTGAGAAGAGTTCTTTAAGTACCACACATTACCGAATAAGCAGAAGAAACTTGCCAAGATCACATGGATAGGACACGATTGAGTTCCTTCAAGCAATTGTTAACAAAGAAACCCGTACGTCACACAACAGCATGCATGAATTTGAAAGGCCAGAAACAGAACATCTCTGTTATAACCGGAGTGCCTCCAGGAAAGAAGCTCAAGAACCTCATCGAGACTGCTAAATATTATCGGGATTCATCAAGAGCACAGCAGATACTTTTTTCCCCGAGGTAGAAGAGATGATAACTAAGCAGGCAATTTAGGAAACATATAGGTGATTGATCCATCACGAACACAGCAGATATTGTTTTCCCGAAGCAGCACAGATGGAAAATACGCAAGCAATTAAGGAAACATAGAGGTGATTAAAACTTGGCCTAGCATAGCGAGAAAGACTTCGTCCAGGGCTCGTAACAAGGTCGCCTCCCAAAACAAACTTCTTAAGAAAGCGGACCGCGCAAACATCGTGGCACTTGGCAAACAAGTTTCCTACTGAATTCGCCAAGGCTAGGAAAAGTAAACGCAGACCATTTGCTTTCCATGTATTAGGTCGTCCGCAACCTGGAATACACCTCTTTCTACCATACTCAAAGCCAGATGATACCTGCTCTTCAGCTTCAGCCGCAGAGTTTCACGTCACAGCACGGAAAATCACTTAGTTACCAGCCTTCTAAACCCAGGCAACGACCAATCACAATAGCCGCTCGCCCCGTGCCGGGATTCAAAGGAATGACGTCATGCATTGGCCCCGACCGACCGAGCCCAGGAAGATTTAACTTAGCGCATTGCTTACTAGAGGAGCGGCAAGCAAACACGAATATTCGTTTTCAAGTAAGAAATCAGCTGACAGCTTCAGGAAGCCTCGCGAACATCTAACGGCTAAGCTTCCACGCGAGACTAAAGACTGTCGCTTTGCCGGACGACTTGCCCCTACAAAAACTTAAGAACGAGGATCAGACCAATAACGGCGGTCTACTTGCAAAGTCCGGCTTTGCATCATTCTACCAAGTCGTTATTTTTCACGGCGTCTGTCAAGACGTTTGAGGTAACAAACCAAGCAAAGCACTGCGTGGCGTGGAATAAACCTTACCGACTCTAACGCGCTCCCCATTACCGCGACCATCACTTGCAAGTCTTCTTTGCGAGAGCAAGAGTGCTTGCGATCTCGAGCAGCAGCTAAATCCAAACCACGGACAGCCAATGGAACCGAAGGCACTGCAAGAAGGAACAAATACATGCGATTCGTACAGAAGATGGACGCGTCGTGTCTGCAATAAAACATGCAACAACGAAACAGAATTATGTCACAACAAAACGAACAATTGGACCAGGCTTTCTCAGTTACAAGCATTGCCAAGGCGTTTCTTCCCTCCCCACAAACTTACTGTAATCAGCAGCAGGTTCGCAAGACGCACAAGCCATTCTGGCCACACAAACAGGCTCGGTCAACGCGCACTCTTTCCACACGCGGTGGACTACGCTGAGCTTACACACAAGTGCCAAACAAAGAGCGATAGTAGGATCAGTATTTCGAACAACAAGTCCCACGCATGAATCCGACTACCAAACGGTAAAAAAAAAAACGCTGATTTTATCGCAGACGCCCTTCAAATCCACATTCACAGACAGCGCAGAGCTTCCTTTCAAGCTCACCGACCACTATCTCTTCATGCGAACAATATCCAATTTAAATCACAGTCATAGTGCATATTAATGTTTCAGAACTAGTAGACAACGCTTCTACGAGATCGTTCGTCTGAATGGGCAGCAAAAGCAGTCAGTCTTAACAAGGGGAATTATGCACGGAAACGACCTTCGTCAAGAAATTATTAAGCGAAAGAAAAAAATCAAAGAATTAATTCTTACCTATAGTAAATAAATCAATAAATAAATAAATAAATAAATAAATAAATAAATAAATAAATAAATATATACATACACACAAAGTCACGTACAAACCAAGGATCATAAAAAATGGCTAGATTTATGTAACAGAAAGCGTCAAGTCTGGCCATTGTTGCCTAATCATGGGTAGGCCGTTGGTTTAGCAGGCAATTGGACCTCTGCAAGACTACGAAAAACATCTTAAATGCTGTTAACAAAAATGGCAAATTCATGACTCTGTGATCAAAATTGCCCGACATAAACTGCGATGTGAGCATACAATCAAAGGTCTGCACGATCTTTACGACCCATGCGGCAACAAGGTCATTATCTCAATGAGATCCATCGTCCTATGACATGAATAACTGAATCCCATACGAGTTTGATGACCGTAAATAACGTTGCGTACCTGACTCTAAAGCTCGAGCTATGTTTCCCATGCTAGCACTTTATCTAATCGTTCGTAAATTAATCATCAAATTGTGATACAGGGAAATTCAGAATCACCCAGTACGATCCCATACATAGCTAAGCAATTTATGATAAGGGAAAACAGTAGCAACAACCCAAATGTATACGCATCAACGATGAAAGAAAACCAAACAGTTCAGAGTTTGCTCAAAATCTGACACAAAAGAAATTCAATTTTACCGTCAGAAGGCGCATTTGCGAGGCTCTGCCTTTTTGCTTGACTTCGATTTGGCAGAGACATGATCCCACCTCTTGTCGGAGAAAGTGGGGACATCCTCTTCTCGCCGTCTGCTTCGTCTGGACACGATACTGACTGCTCTATCGCTATCGGATTTGGCCTGTGAGAGGCTACACCATCACGGAGAACGCTACTTGCCTTGCGCTTCAGCAATGTATTCGGTGGCGACCAGGGCCTGGGCGACGTCAAATTGATCGTCGCTTCGGAACGAACTCGACTTTTAGGCTCTGAATCTGGCACAGGAACATTACCGACGTCCGATGCAACGGAATCAAGCAAAGCAGGCAAACCTCTGTTCACTCCGTCGTACAAGCCCACTTGTTTCCCATCTGTTTGCAAGCCAGGGTCACTACGCGGTTTCCGAAGGTTTTCCTTTTCCTCGCCATGATTTCGCTGCGAGTAGAAACCGTCGAAACGCGCTTTAGTCACCTGCAAACTGACATCCCGAAGAGGTGGGACAGGAGGAGCAGACTGTATAGGACTTGAGCTAATCGGGCTAGCTGTAGGCGACTTAACTGAGGAACGTCTATCGCCCGTAACTCCAAAAGCATTTGCAGTCGCGCCGTTTGACAAGTTCTGTCTCTTAGGAAGAGAAATTCCCGCGCTTACCTGGGCAAACACGTTCATGTCGCGAGACGAAGAACTTGGCACATTGTATATGCCCATTATGGATTGACTAAATTCCGTGATAGCCGCCTCTAAACTAGCTTCAGCCTCGCTCTTGCTGCGTGTAGTACGACCCACAAACTCGACACCGTGCGAGTCAGAGTCAGCTAGTGACAGAGGAAGAGAGGGTTTTTTCTGCGATCGACTGACTCGACGCCTGACTTCTGGCTCGAAGTCCTCAGACGTATCAGACTCAGGGGGGTCACTGTGTCTATTGCGCCTTCGACTTCTACGCTTCTTCTTGGCATCAGCTTTGGCTTCAGTCGAGTCATCAGCATTTACGTCTTCACTGTTGCAAGGGTTAGAGGCAAAAGCTGCATCGATTTTCGCAAAGGTCTCCGAAAGCGATGCATCCAGCTTGACGTTGGGGTTTATTTCCGTGGATGGCGAGACAGCTCGCCTTTCAGCTCGAGTCTTCGCTACTTCCTTTGAGCCGATAACGGGCATACTGTGCGTCTTTTCAATATGAGCGGGAGTCTTAATCGGATGGTAGGGAATAGGGCCCACCGTCTTAGAAGTAGGACTTAGAACAGGGGCAGCTAAATCGATAGAAAATTTACGTGCCTGGGTATCGACAGCTGAGGTCCCGCCCTGAAGGCGAGCATCACTTATTGAAAATGCTCTTTCGCAGTCGCCGACAGCTAGCGCTGAAGGTACAACTTGCCGGCGACGACTTGAAGGAGAAGACTGAAGCTTCCGCTCGTTAATGATATCAGATACATCACGTACTTGCGACTTAACAAGGCTGCCTTTCGCAGGGCCAAATTCTGTCTCAATACTATCAGGTTCACATGAACTCGAGAGCACACCGTCACGACTGCGAAAAGCTTTGTCATTTTGGTTCGCATCCGGCATGTCGTATAAGCCGTTCCGCCATTCTGCCTTCGCTTCACTTTTATCGAATACCTTTCCTTGCCGGCGGGGCTTCTCGACAGGCAAGGAAGATGTTTGTTGGGGGAACTGTTCAGCTAACGGATAAGACACACGACGTACGCTGTCAACGTAGTCGTAGCTGGATATATGATCAGATCCACAATCCTCTGCGGGTAACTGGCGTGGATTCTGGAAAGCAGCTTCAAGACTGCTTCTAGAGCTACGGGGTCGCTTAGGCTCAAAAGCAACCTTGACAGGCGACACAACACGCTGAGCTTCGGAGTCACTATGGCACAGCGCGGAGTTAACTCCCGAGGCACTTTCACTGCCGCGATATTTCACTCGCTCGTTCACAATAGGGTATCGCAAATCACTTGGTCGCCTGGCTACCGTACCTTTCACACCGCGACAATCAGACGAATCGCTAGAGCCAGTCACTTCTTCGCGACGCTGCTTAATTTCGCTTCGCGATTGCACGATCTCTTCTGGAGGAACGGCACTGGAAGAAGACCTTGCGCGCGCTCTTACCAGCGGCGTTTGACCGTCTGCCAGAGATCGGTAAAACTTCGCGTCGATGCTTCTGCGCGTGTCCGCCAGTTGCTTTTCCAAGGCACTGAGTTCGAGGTCGACAGTGGGAGACGTCGGGGGCGAACGGATTTTAGCAGCCTGAAGGTCGCGTAGCGGAGGGACCACATCAGGCACCGGAAAAGTCGAGAAGTCTTGCGCGGATCTGGAAGTAATGAGCCGCTCGTTGGAGGTGATTAATCTATCTGCCGCAGAGGATATGTTAGCTTTCTTGCTCTTTGCGCGCTGATTTGCTGACACATCGGAACGATCCGACGCAGTTGAATCTGTACGCGTTTGATAGCTCTGCTTTCGGGTCACAGATAACCTGCAATGTATACAGAGATCTGACAACCAAAATTATGAAAAATACAACAACAGAAAACCCATGCTCGAACTTAAGACGCTAGAAGGAGCGCTTTGATGAAACGAGACGAAACTCTGCTGAGCTCACGACCGCAGAGCGTTATGACAAGCCGCATTTGCTTGCTTTTACGACACAAAACATCTCGTGGTCATGCGCACTACAATCATGTTCGTGCAGCCATTAGCAATTAGCACGAACACAAAACAGGCGATCGGAAGCATCGAGGCTTAATAGAGCCCATATGAAAATGTTATCATACTTGTCGACGGAAGGATATTTTGTCTCATCGTTTGGAGTTGCATTGGATTCAACGCTTCCTGTTAAGTTGTCTCTCGACGAGCGCGTTGAACTGCTGTCTTGGTTGTCCTGAAGACCCATCGAGTAGACCGACGTCATACTAGAGTAGCGACGCATTTTCTTGATCGCCTTGTAGCTGCAAAGAAACAGTCGACACGGTACAAATCAAAACAATTGTATAAACGAAGCAGCTTGCCAGACCAGCCATGGAGCATGGAATAAGAGCCATGTCGTATTAGAGAAAACAACATAGCAAATATATGCACACCCAGATTCATGCAGACCTTCAAGAAACAGAAAGTCCATATCCTGGACGCACGTATCGGATGAAAAAGCATCACAGCATCCAAACTCATGACCAGTCTTACTCCTTAACTTACTGCGCAAGAATGCAGCGGACATACTGATTAGAAAAGGAGGCAAAATCAGGCGACTTCACGGAACGGGACTCACGGTCATAACAATCGGTTGGGCCTCGTAGGACCCTACGATACGAACCAACTTGAAAGAAACCACCTGATTCCTCACAAGGAACTTTTACGAACTTCTAGCAAAGTACTCACAGAGCTACCACTTACATCGCTAGTCAAGTTCGTTACGCCGACACGTGTACCAATACACAGAGTTTAATTCGGGTTTTCAAGAACATGAACGTGCAAAACTAGGCAGTAATCGCGAGTATGAACTAAAATAGTACAGACATTTACTAGCTCTCGTAATAAATCGTAAGGCACGTATCGGTCATTCCTGCTACAGCTGTTGCTACCGAGAGAGCGCTCAGTTCAGCGGGTGTACAATTAACCACGCTCCACTGTCAGATTGGTAAAAAAATATTAATTGAACGATAAGGAATGAGACTTCCTTGGCAATCACAAGCAACATGGTAGAAAAATTCAAGAGAATATTTTGATCTGCTACAGTGAACACTCGTGTCACAGGAAATTAATAGAGGACCACGAGAGGGCGGTCGGAGCCACATTAAGCAAGCTCATGTACAAGTACACTAGCACACCAGCCATACTTCATCGTGCACGTACGCTTACATTCTCAAAGCTTACTCACCAAGAAAGCAATGCACATCCTTCCTTTAAGCGAAAGAGGCTTTTTTCTTTAAAGATCACTATCCCATTCTCCAGGTACTGGACGATAGAGTCGTCCTCTATACACCACCAAACTATGCCATACTGTGCTCCGTTTTCGTCGTGCATAGAACCCAAACGGGCCTTCTTAACATACGTAATTCTCACACATTGCGTCGTACCACTCATCCTAAGTGTTAACTCGGATCTAGCCAAGCAGGACAGCACGCTAACACTCACTGAACGCACAAGCTCACAAGTATAACGGGCATTCTGCTTTTGCATGCCTACACGATACTGGCAGGTAGCTGATATCCAAGGATTTGAGCATCTACCACAGCACTTCTACCCACTACATGCATACTGCATTTAAAATGCTGCAAAAAAATTTTTTTTTGAAAATTAGACAACTCTTAATCGAAGGCAAACGTCTAAATGCTATAACCCTAACAGCGAGGAACAGCGAGGAATGAAACCCGAACGGGGTATGAATATCAGAGCACACGCTAAGAAAAGCCTCCACGTTGGCTGATCTCCTCGTCGGTCAAAAAAAGAGTACATATTAACGAAGAAAAAATTCTTCAAAGTGCTGGGTCGCTAAGTGACGCTCTTAATGTATGAAACACCGCAACTTGGCGTATGCCAAGACTTAGCAAGAACGCTGCACGGATGAACTTACGCAAGGTAAATACTGACTAACCAAAAGGAGACTTTTAGGCTGACTTTTTTAAATGCCACGGCACAGTTGCAATTTGGAAGACCGTTGTTTTAGACAGCCAGTTTAGCAAGTCATCTAAATAAATAGTCATATTAGGCAAAAACATGACGGCCAAGCTGTTCTGCGGTGAACGCGAAGTCGACGCTTGCTACGCCGCAGGCAACCCAATAATCGCCAAACACAGTGCTGACATGAAAGAACCCCCCCAATCGCTTGCCCTCAGACCAATACACACTATGTCCACCTACACCAGCTGTGACCATTCAACTCAGATCAAATAAATGGTGCGGGTCAAAAGAAATCGCATTGCTGAAAAAACAGCAAGCCAAGCAGGTAACGATAAACAGCCTGCAAAAGGCAAGTAGAATCACGTCATAGAACAGACTGACAATGCCGCCCAGAAGACTTTAGGAAATGCGAAATCCTAAGACAATTTTTCCGTACGTAGAGGTGGTGCCGTTAGAGCGAATTGCAGATGACCAAGAGTTCAAGTTATGGATGTTATCACAACTTGAAACGGAGCGAGCTTATTCAAAATCACCAGCTCCCAATCGCGTTACAGGAAAATCAGACTTTGAAAGCCGCTCATAATGCATCACTAAGAAAGCGCGTCATGGATCAGCCCTAGAACGAAGCCACGCATTCATGTAACTAAAGAAAGGCTTTCAGGCAATGCTCAATCGGAGTTTTGGAAGACCCCCGGAGAACGCCAAGCAACTATCTAGGTCGCCAGCCTGTAAGCCACCTCAACATCAAGATTTAGGCATCTAGGTTTGGACAACCATACCCTATCTGTAAAAAAACAAAGTAAAAAAATATATATAAATTAATTAACAGAAAAAAACATCCCATTTATCGGTCCTACGACTTCCTTTTCAAGGGTCCCAATGATCAGAAATGTTGTTGACTGTCTCATTCACGGATACTGCCCAGATCAGCCATCTCGCAAAGCTTCTCTATGCAAGTACGTGCAGACACGTGTCATACGTCACTCCGTAAGCACATACTAAAGGGAATGGCTGATTTGAAAAGAACCAACAAAAAAATTGAGCAAGTCGAGCCAGCATTCAGACTACGGGATCGATCCGGATAAGAGCGGCATTAAAACGCAGGTAACTCCGGGTTTAACCTTCGCAGGTGATGCTAGGGAGTCGATCAAAAAAAAAAAAAAATTAAATAAATAAATAAAAGGAAACGAGATACAAGCAAGCCGTGGTAAAAAGCAGGCCCCGTCCAACAGCGGAAGGGCGGAAGGCGCACGTCATGCACTGTTTACCGCGCCTAAAACCAAGTCATGCAGCCACAACCACTGAATATTAATGACGCTTGGTCTGAATATGAATAGCAGGACAACGCCACAACTCATTCAGTTAACCAAGGGACTGAAAGAGCCACAAAAAATATTGAATACGGATATAACTCAGACGAATGAACACAAACTGGCATGCCAAAACGTGTTGTGTAATGCAGGAAATTTTCCTACCTTAAGAAAAATATTTTAAAAAAGTAAAATTAGGAAAAAACGTTCAACACAACAACAACAGCATAAGCTTTAAACGCATACTATTATTCTACTATCCGCCTTCCACAAAAGACATCTAAATCTCCATTAAACAGGTTCTTAACACCAGGAGGTGTTCGCTTTTCCGTTCTGGAAATCGAGTGGGGCGAATGTCTCTACGATTATTTAACAGATGGTATGCCTCGGAATGTCTAATAAGGCTTCGCCATGCAAATTCACCACTCACTTCTAAACAAGCAGATAAATGAAGAACAGGCTCGACTTACCAACCATTTGAAAGAATACGACAGATGGTGGCACTTTCAAAGCAACAATTTCAGAATAAATTATTCATCAATTATGCCGCAAACTGCTTCGATTTAAGGGAAGTGAAGATGCGAATCATATAGGCAGCAGCAAAGCCGACCAACTAGAAGAGGCTCCACGCGGCGGTCCGTATAAAAAAAAACATTCGACAAATTTTTTGCGGCTATTCTGTTTGGCGAATCGCCTACCAGCAATTGTATGAGTCCGTCTGCTAGGAAGTTTCACGAAGAGTGTCTCTTGGCAACAGGGGAAAGTACGATGACAGCTTCATCATCAACGGAGCATCGAACAGTCGTTCCGCCGCTTTGTGGG
This sequence comes from Craspedacusta sowerbii, assembly GCA_003687565.2. NCBI lineage: Eukaryota > Metazoa > Cnidaria > Hydrozoa > Limnomedusae > Olindiidae > Craspedacusta > Craspedacusta sowerbii. The sequence goes on along the minus strand of QQSS02159401.1, from coordinate 2,248 downwards.
AACGCATCGAGTTCTTTAGCTCCACGAGAGGCTCACCCAAGTCGTATGAATGTAAAATCCGACGACCGGCTTCATTTGCTTTCACTGGCGATTGATGGACAGCACATCCGAGAATACCCCTGACCACTTCGCCAACTTCAAGTTCACGTTGCAGCGCTACTTAGAGCTCGGACAAACGCAAAAAAACAGGGCCTACATAAGTCTGCCCTAATTCGAAAAGCCAGCACACCCGTCGAAGTGCCGTATTTTCGTTAAAACTCTGAACAGGGCGATAAAACGACGGCCCTTAGCAATGCGACGTATGACTAAAAGGCTTGTCATGGATTGCTCCATGATTGAACAATAAGGAGTAGGTATGATATGGTAATGTTAATATAAGGGAGACAGAGCGAGTGCAGAAGTAGCGTTGAGAACATATAGTCTAACAGTTATTCCAGTTTTCTTTCTAGTGTCCCCGAACCTAAGAAAACCTACAAAGGCCCAACAAAAATGATCAAGGCTGGTACATTTCTAAGTTGGCTACACCATGCGAACATCAATGAATCAAGCAAGCTTACTAACCACAGGTAACCACACACTACTTAGCTTATGCAAACACTTAAGCAAAAGCAAGAAACAGAAATGCAAGAATCCATCCAGAACTTAATTCCCCTTGCTCTTCAGATCACGCATTAGTCCAATGGACCACATAAAGCGATTCAAGATTCAACATCTCAAACAGGCACAATCTCCTCTACCAACAAAGCACGAAAGCGCTGTGCAAATACTTCGCGCTGGTCAGGACACCAAAATCAAGCAGGAAACTTTAAGTCAGAATTATGGAACCAGACCACCGAGTTTAGTTAAACGCCTGACTCAAGGTCTACTAGCATCCATCCGAAGAGAATTCAGCAAGCACGAGCAAGACCGTGTGGCGCGCAATCCAGGCAGTGCATTGAGATACATTGGATTAATTTTACACACTCAGTCACGAAATTAAAGCCGTCGGCACAACAATTCAAAATGGCATTTGCAGATGGAAGACTCCAGAATTATAATCTAGCGCTGGCTCCGGTAGCAATACCAAACACGATCTGCAAGGAACCACAAAAACCTCAACAAACGATGCAGGCGCCTGCGCAAGAACAAAAAAAGAAAATCCAAACACAAAACCGGTAAAGGACAACCATGCCAAGGTTGCAAGTCCCGCAACCTTAATGAAAGGCCTAACGACGGTCTCATAAAACCAGGAAGCTATGCGACCTACTAATTGCACAACAATTCACCAGACGAATTAATGGCAATTATGCAATTACTGAAATTCCTTTCAAATTAAATCCGCACATTTTCATGGTGAGTTTGGCATGGCGAATTCGTTACTCTGGTTGCAGGTCAAAACCCTAGAACGTCAACAAAGGAGACGAAATTCTGGAGGCCGAATAATATAATAAAATGAGTAGATAAGCCTACTACTTGGAAGACAATTTATTATAGAATTTAAAATTAAAAAATCTTTTGAGCTTCTAAAATAGAACTCGGGAGGTTTGCCTTACTTCTACGCTACTGAGTTTATAAATGAAAGTAACATATCCCAAAATATTCTCGAAGTGCCCTTGCGCTATCCTACTGCCCACGACGCCCGCGCTAGATCAATCGAAGAAAACGCCAACGTTTCTTCGACAGATGTCAGACGCGAAACATGACAATCGTTCAGTGCTCACTGGGCAAAAAAATCTTAATCCTCTCGTACGAGTCTAAAGCCTCGTGTCCACTGGAAAGCGATAGAGCTCCATCGCTTATTTTAAAGCGACGAGTAATTAGACAAAGCGATGGACTCTATCGCTAGAGATTAAATCTGGCGCTTAGTTGTGTCCACCGAGACAAGCTTCAAGTTCTATCGCTTTCCATCCCATACATTCACACAAGGTTAAAATCGGAAGATGATGATTATACGATTTTACTTTGTGAGAGGCGATGAGTTCGGGTGCGAGATATCGAATATACAAAATTCGAAGCGACTTTAAGATCCAGCAACCACTAGGCGAGCTGTGCATAAGAAGTAGAGATTTTTATTTCCATTAGTGAATTTTACTTTCTCTATGTCTCCATTATAAAATAAATACTTGAGTCCGTAAGCTTTTGAAGGTAGATTTTCTAAAAAATGTTTTGGAAATATTTAAAAAACTCATTTAAATTTGCCAATGAAGACATGAAAAATTATTTCATTTTATTTAAGGCTTATTGTGCCACTACCCATGGAAATTCCCCA
>QQSS02159290.1:0-15520 GCA_003687565.2 Craspedacusta sowerbii | reverse complement strand
TATATATATATATATATATATATATGTATATATATATATATATATATATATATATATATATATATATATATATATACATATATATGGGTATGGTTCTGCGATCCTATGCAGGCTTGCGAAGGTGATATTCTAGTTTCGTCAGGGCGACTAGTGTAGTGGTGTAGTTGTGTTTCTTCTGGGTAACCAACTAGACGAGGAGCCCCTGCTTTGAGCTACAAGGTCCCGTCTGTAGGGTAAAGATCGTCAGGCGTGACTGGCTTTGATGTTATTAGAAAGCACTGCGCCTACTGAATGAAAATGCTGGCTCGCTCCGTTCTATGCTTATAAGACCTGTGCTCGCCTCTGCGATGCCGTATCAGTATACGATCGTTGACTGTAATAAGGTGCACCTAATGTTAGTTCTGTACGAGGTGTTCGCGCGTTTATGTTGGTGTGACATTGCCCCGTGCGAACCGCGGTTTGTTGAGTGCTTGTCTAGTCTGTGTCTAACGTCCTGTCGCCTGTTTATGCTAGTCTGTACCGCTTGTTTTCTTCCACGTCTGCGTGTTTAAAGTTAAACAAAGTAAGTTCCACTTTCCATGGCGGCGCATGTGCCTGGTCAAGCGTCATTGCGAAAGCGAATGCAAGAGGCGGTCGCAAACAGATAAAATGGTTTTAATTCGTAGATGTTCACAGGTGATCGGGGGGTTCGGACCTGGCCAGAGCTGAGACGTATGTTTTGTCGCGAGTCTATGTTCACACATTCTGTGCTTCTGTATGTTCTGTAATCTGCATGCTGACGCGTGCGCCATTACTAGTCAGATGACTCTGTTATTCGCTCTCATTCGCTCTGGTCGGTTGCCGTGTGATCTGCCATGCTTTGACTTACTTGTTTATTGCTACCAGTGTGTCCTGTCCTTGCGCCTATTTTATAAGAATTGTTGTTTCTGAACCCTGACTGACGTAGCTCTACCTTCTAGTTAGATATTTAATAGTTTCGGCTGGACGACAGAAGACGAAATGTTTCGAGTTCCCAGTCAAGAAGGCCGTTCGAAGTCGAAGACGGAACAGCAGAAGGCGCGCGATCATGTCAAGCAGCAGCTCCTCTCCTTCGCCGCGGTCGTTATCCTGATAAATTTGAGTAAGTGGCGACAGTGTAGTACTGGCGTAGCAGTGTGTGTTGCTGATTTCATTCGCTCGATGACTGACGTATTTCTATGTTGTTTTTTTTTTCTTTTGCCATCTAGTCAGACGAAACTAAGTTCACAGTTTTTGATCTGCCATTGTTTTGATTCCTCTTGCGTATGAAATGAACCTTTATGTCATGCGCCCTCACGGATTGCTGCTGATGTTTTACAGCACCGTATGTCATAAAGCTGATGGACGGGAAGTAAGCCCATAAACGTCGTGACACTGAGAGAAGAAGCGCTTATCGATACGTTGTTATGGTGTAGAAGAGAGCTCATAGCCTGGTTGGTTACCTGATGTAAAGGCGATGTTCATCAATAAGGATTTGTATAAATGTACAAAAGATTTCTGTTAGATCTCGTTGTCTCGCCCCTTCTTTCTCTCCTGACTCGGCATTCCGCTCTTCATTATCTCTATTTGGAGAGCTTTCTTGATGTCGTGTTCCTTTGTGTTGTGAAGTTACGGAAGGGAGGCATGCATCAACTGGAGCTGTGCCATGTGTGATGCAGCAAAACATGGTCGTGACCCTAGATGACCCTGTGAAATTATTTTTTGGCAGACTAGAAGAGCTGATGATATTCTACAATGTATATTGTATATTCTTAGATGCTCCATCTCGTATTTGGCATGGCTGGCTAGCAAGCTGCCTCGATTATAGCACGATTGACTAGCCACAAAAACGCTCGGCACTCTACGAGTTGAAAATTTAGTTGTAATAGGCCCTTATTGAGTCTTCGTTTTTTGTTTTTTGTTGTTTGGACTTGATAGACTGCTTCTAGCCAGCCTCACGTTGAAATGCGGTCTAGTTGCTGAGAATCTTAGTAACTGCTAATTTCCCTTCGCGACCTCCGGTGTTAATCGTTCTCTTCTTCCTTGCAGCGTCTAGTTTGGGAGGGGGCTGTAACCCACGCGCCGTGCGGGGCATGAAAACCGTAGTCGATGAGAACCTGCTAATAAATGACGAAGATTTCTGCTGCAATCGCGTGCAAAACCAAGGCCTGTTGCAGGAGTGAGCTGCTCGTTGAGTTGTCTTTCATAATCGCCCGTGCCTGAGTAGGGTCCGGTGGTGGCCATTCGCGGTAGCTGCTTGTCGCTGCAGTTAGTCCTGCTGTCAGTTCCCACGACCTCGATCTATACCGTAAAGCTACCAGTTACTCCTCAATCTGCGATTGATCATGCTGACATGCCGCAAAGGGCAATATGGCTGCGGCAGCACGCCAGGATACTTAAATTAAATGCCTTCATATAATTATTTCTTATTTTTATAGAAAATTTGAGTTGCTTGAGGATTGCTCGAGCTAGTTAAGGAGAGGGTTAGGGTCAGGGTAAGGATTACTATTATGGCTAGAGTTTGGGTTTGGGTTTCTGTCAGACTTAGCCAACAAATTAATAAATAAATAACAGGCGAGCCAAATCTTCTGCATCAGTAACGACTGCACACCGGCTGCCATCTTGTAAGCATAACTGTCCGCGACATTACGTCACATAAGACCAATCGCAATGATCCGCTTATTGAGGACAAAACGGTAGATTTATACCCTCCTGGTTGATGCACTTTGCTATGGTGATGTTGAATCCTTTAACCTGCGAGACGGAGCTCCAGGCACGCCTGGCAACCAAAACCCAGTCATTGTCTGATTTCTGGTGAGTTAAATAACATACTAGCTATGTTACCAGCCCTGGGTCTATTCCATACACAAAAGCGGTCAACACCGCTCGAAAGCGATTTCATGGTTCTTTCTTTGCGCCAGTGAGCGCAGGGAAGTTATTGGAAAGGAAAGCGCTACTTTCTGTAACGAAGCAAGGAGGGCGGTTGTACAAATCAAATATTAATAAACACGTTTGATTCTATCGAGATGTGACCGTGCTACGGTAATAATCCATCAAAATCTCACGGTTGCCTTTCTGATCCCCGAATTTTATTGGTAACGGGAATAAGATTACCTCTCGTCTTGAATGCGGGTGACTCGTATATATCAAGCCCCCTCGTGATGTAAGCTTCGCCTTGATTTATGTGGTTGCACTGTCATAAGTCGCTGAACTCGAAATTTTATACTTAAATATGAGAAAAAGCGTTATTTCGAGGTCAGAGCGATTTCCTTTTTGTTCTTGGGTGGTAGCAAAATTGAATAAGATAATTTGGAAGAACGTTCAGCGTCAATTCTGGTACGATCTCTTTTCGTATTCTTGCTTTGTTGACCTATCTTGATTTCGCCAGTGGCACGTTTCTGTATTTGAATTTTATGAGGTATTTTTGGTTTATCGCAATTCATGGAGATATATTTTCGGACGAAAGCTATATAGAGCATGACCTTGTACTTACTACATTTATCGTGACTTTACCAACATAAACAATAGGGCAATTAAAACTTCATGAAGGTGGCGTGGTTGAGATCTCCAGAATTAGTGCGCAAGACTAACCAGCATTATTAAAGGCTTTATATATCCCAAATATCTTTTTCCTGAAGGTCACTTTTTACAGAAATCGTCTCTCTACCTATCCCTTTAAACACATTCTCTGATCACGCGGCAAGAACTTGCAAATTAATGATGTGTAATTGTATTTTGCATAGTCAAGTCATAGTCAAGTCAAGGCCTTCCATGCAGCAGAAAGCAGATACACCAAAAGATTTAACAAAAGTTTGCAGCATTCAATAAATGGGCATTTCTTGAGCTTAAGGTCCGAGCAGCTACGTCTTGGCTTTAGCCAGGAATTTCCTGCGCTCTCAGCTGGTAGAGAAAACTGGAACGAGATAAATTGAATTAAACATTTACTTAGATCACAGCAAAAGAAACAGAGCTCCTGATATAACTTAGAATATTCATTCAAATAAAAATCTCTGTAATTTCAAATAATGGAGGAGGCAAAATCAAAAAGCTGGTCGATGCATTTTTCCAAAAACGTGATAGAATCACTTTTCACTAAAGAACAATCCAATAGAATTCATTAAACTAGCCATGAGAACAGAATTAGTGTGAGTCCTTTACAATCTGCCTGTATTTTTTTAACTTGCAGCATAGGAAAAGGCGAAAAAAGTAGCTCCACTCCAAAGCTTGATCCAAATGAATGTAACCTGTTCTTCCTAGACGGGTCCTGTCATGAGATTGAGAGATCTAACGAAAGAAATAAAAGAAACTTGCAGTTTCCAACAGTCATTTGCAAATTAACGCCGATTCCAAACCAATTAATCTATAACCTTATGGAATTTTAGAGAAGTCTAGGCGAGAACGGCATGCTAATGAATTTTGGGGACAAAATAAACATTCCGTTGGAGGCGTAAACCCATGCTTGATCCACGTCTTAACTGATATTTAATAAGCCGTATAAACTTTAGTCAAATTAAGGTTAATGCAGCACAGAAATAAATATAGTCTTAATACAAAATTAACATGACTGGTAAAAAAATGAGCATAATTTGTATTAAGTCCCAAGTTGCTTATGACCAAATAGTCGTGACACATTTTCACGGTTATCATGACCCAATTTCAGGAACTCATCTTGAATTCCATTTAATTTCAAACTAGAGCTGGTCAACAGGTTTTTGGCACATAGAATCGCAAGTCCCAAGGTTGATAACAGTCTTATAATAGATGACAGAAGCAGTTAAGGCACACTCTCCTGTTTACAGAGATTCTCGACATTTACAGGAACTAACTCAGGAATTAGACAAGGCCGTGCAAAATATTGGTGGCAAAAAACGAACCTGATTACCTAGCACATCATTACCTCATCCTATCGGACAGGCGTTAGTTTAGATATAGCATCAACCATAATCCACATAGCGAAAAAAAACAACAATTTTCGTTTCATAAAGCGATGAGAGTTGCCAGTTTGGCATATCAGCGGCTCTTTTGAGATATCCTAACCTAGTTGCATTCCAATATGGGAAGATATGCAGACTTAAAGACGCACTTACTAGCCATCAGCATAATTACCTATTTGCCTACCGACAACGATGTTATATAGGGATCACCAGAAATGTGAGGCCGATTCATACCTAAAAAAAAATTCCTTTAATTACGTTAGTAGACTTTGGCGTTTTCCCACGCATTTGTCGTCCCAAATGAGAAGCTGACGAATTATTGCATTGCTTACCTGTCAGATTGGGGTCATCCATAACTGGGAGAGAGAGGGAGGAGCTCCTTTCAACTATGGAAAAACGTGGAAAAGTTGGACGGCGTTACACGCAAGAGTGGACGTCTACATCACATTGCGTTGCTCAATTTTGCGGACTTGCTGAAAATATGAAAATATTCCAAACATTGCATACGCTTTAGCTGTTATGCAGCTTAGACGATTCCAGGGAAAGTCTGAGTCAGCTTTTCTCAGCAGTAAATCTTTCTTTGTTGCCAACTTTCATTACGAGCATACAAGTTTCAACAATATTAGTCAGATCAAAACAACTTGACAGCAGTAAGCAACCGACCCGCTGAGACGATAATGCTCGGAGACTACCTTGGAGCTAGCTGGGTCTCTAGGCAGTCCTCAGACCGGCTTATGTACTGAAAGCATGAAAGAAAGTACTGATCAATTTGAGGACCAGAGGAAAATCGTAAGCAAGAGCAATCATTGCCTTGGGTTTGACCCCAAACGTAAACGTTTAGCACCTGCAGACATTAAGGAAGCATTGAAAGGCTTTGCCTCAAAAAGACCTGCAGCAGCAAAGAGAGTAAAGAGTTCAGCAGGGAAAAAAATAGGTCGACTAAGCATCGACAGTGATCAGTCTGACTTGTTGAAGTCAATCGTGGAAATCGTATCTGCCAGTTGAGCTGCTGATGATCGTCGACACACCGAATGAATCCGATCACGCATGACACTTGATGACCTTCACTCAGAATTGCTGAGTCTTGGCTACCGGCTCTGAGCCGATCTGCAACAAATCTGCGCCTCTGTCTACGCAACTACCTTACCACCGACGTTACGAGGCACATCACTACTGTCCCAATGAAACTTGTCAAGGCTGCAAACACTTCGTGCAAAGTGCACACAGATGTTCATTTTGCAGCATCCGCAATGATTGATGCAGTTTTGGGCAGTGCTGATGAGACGTCAGTGCACATTATTCTTTTCCTCCTCAAGATGACAAAGCGCGAGTCCCCTGGGTTATTCCAGCGGCAACAAAATAAGCACCTATTTTAATGCATCTGGAATACTGTATCCGGTTGCCTGATTACGACTGGGTAGTTGGAGAGAGGCGTACATTGATAAATTTAGTTCATATCGGATGTGTTATTAAGGATGGCAGTGCGATATATGCCGGACCGACGTCGATATTTATCAGGAGTGGTGAACACGACAGCAGTAGCGCTGCCGCACTTGCCGCAGATATTAATGCATCAGTTTCTCTTGACAACACTAATGCTGGAGCAGAACCCAGGCTATCCGAGGGCGTTGAATGCTGCGAATGAATTATTTACGGAGCAAACTTTTGATGATTTTTTTTATTGAGATTCATGCAAGTGGTCACAGTGTTTACAATCCAGTAGAACGTCGCATGGCCCTATTGCCTCGTGATCTAGCTGGGGTTATTCTTCCTCGTGACAATTTTGGACCTCACTTGGAATGCCGTGGCAGAATGACAGGGGTCAGACTTGGAGCACGCTATTTTCAAAAAGGCAGCAGAGATACTAGCCGAGGTTTGGAGGATGGATGTCAGTTACGGCTCCAACGTACATGCCCCGTGCATAGCACCACGCAACTTGGCCACAACACCTTCAGTTTTCACGGCGAAATGGCTTTGGAAACATGTGAACCGATCGAGTGTTTCTTGCAGGTCTTTAAGTGATATAGCCTGCTGCGACAATGCGCAAACCAACCACATTGAATTGGTTCCCAATCGGTTCATCGCAGCTCCGGTACCTTTCGTCAACGGGGTATGGCAAATCGCGGCCGCAACTATCGGGAGTGGCAGCGGTACTTACAGATCGCTGTTCCAGAGTCTTGGGCCGAGTGGTCTAGAGCCTAATCAGAACTTCAACAACGTGCCTTTCAATCCGTATTTTCCATCTGCGGCTGGCCAAATTAACAAGAGTGTCAGTTCACGTATCAAATTGAAACGGATAATGTAGCTCACAAAACGAAGAGCTAATTAAACTGAGTAATTAAAAAAAATCAAATCGCCCTATTTCATATTTTGCAATTCGTAGCCATGTCAAAGATAAATCCCGTTAATGTCTTCCAAAACCATAAACGCTTATCGCACGCATTGCAAGAACATTTGAAGCCATCCAAATTTCTTATATTTAACTTGAAAAGATCTTCATTGGCTCTTGAGTTTATATTCATCGGGAGTGCGTTACAAACCCTTGGGGCTAGAGATCGTAAACATTGTGAACCAAAGGCAAGCATGACCCACGTAATCGTCGAACTTCCATTGAGAACTTACAGGACATCGAAAGTAACGATCGTAACCAGCTAAGTAGTTAGCGTACATGAAAGAAGGGCTAGCTCTTGTAGGATTTCAATTGTTGGATAAGGACTCTGCTGAAGAAAAATGCCACACTAGAGGACAATATTTGAAATAAGAGTAGATGTAACTCTCAATCAAAGTGGAATGCTTCAGTCAAGTCGGATTCGGGCATTACCACGTTTTCTGAGATTATTCTGAGAAGCCACAGAGCCTTCGATATGCAGTTCATTACTAGAAGATCCATTTTCCTGTTAATTACGCATACGGCTGGAAATTTTTCAGGATTTGTTATCATGTCATTTGAGAGCAAACAGTCAATAGCGACATTGTACTCATCGTCAAGGATTTTTGTCGGATCGTCTATGTTATGTGCGTTTGCTGATAGCGAATTGTTGTCAGCAAATTCGTGAATGTCCGAGCTTTGAAAAATAGAGTGAGATCATTAACAAAGATGTTAAACAATATGGCGCCTAGAATGAGCTTTGAGGTACCCTAGACAAAATACTTTGGAATGTACTGCATGTCCCATCCATGAGAACTGCCTGTTGTCCTCGCTTTAAGTACATATAGATGTATGCCAGAGCTTCAACGTTTAGTCCGTACGCTCCAAGCTTTGCTATGAGAAGGTCATGAGGTATGCAGTAAAAGGCGTTTGATAGGTGCATCAATACAGCACTAACTGCATAATTATCATCTAGGTTTTTCCTTCATCATTCGTTTAATAGAATTAAGACATGTTTTTGAGTATTAGAAAACCGGGGGTGCCGACACCGCGTGTTTTGGCGATGGAGCTATCTTATACGCGCGACATCGCCCATCCAGCTGCTGTTCGCCTTATCGCTTGAGGATTTCCTTTACAAGGAATATTTGCACGCCTTTCGCTCTGTTTCGTAAATCGGAGAGTGGTACAACAATAAAATGAGTAAGTTTGAAAAAGCACGGTTTGAAAGAAGTGGTACATTCACTATCGTTCATCTTTCCAACGATCATTTGACAAACTTCGATGGTCGGAATCACTAGAGCTCCAATAGTTTGTGAAGACAGAACTGCACTCTTTGCATGTAACACCCACGATAATTAGTTAGTACAGAGACAAGACTGAGTACTCCTCATGATACTGAATTACTTAATGAGCATGGATTGGTGTCACATATATATTTTAAATGTCTTAATGGACAGCAAGCTGGCCAGTAGAACCATGCTTAGCAAGTGTCCATTTTGCGTCAAAGTTCTCGCTAGGTTCTACAGACGAATATTTGTCTTTCCTACTTCCTTCAGGAAACGTTCACCTCGCCGATGGAAGGCAAGATTGCCAGCTCAGAGATTATATGGAAGCGTATGGCAAGTAGATTAATGCCTTGACTTAGCAGTTGTCAACTACTCGCAAGCCATGCACCTATACAGCCTGTCAAAAGGATTGGTTGGTGCAAATTCCTACTACAAAGCCTAGATGCACATAGGGTGCCTAAGATAGAACAAGCAGTGCTCGAAGCTGACTCGCCGTCATTTCGTCGCAGCTATCATAGGACAAGAAATGCTGCCTTTTATCAGTTCGTTGGGTTTTCAGATATTTTTCTCTAACCTCCACTATTTATGTACATGTCACAATACTAAAATCGATTAGTTATTCTGGAATCTGTCTACATTTCCGCACTCCGTGTTTGCCTAAGAACTGCGAGACACAACAGTCTTTTTCTTCGTCCATTTGCTACAGTCTGCGCAGTCGGTAGCGATGAACCCTCGGTCGTCCTCGACGGATTTTCAGTGTCAACATGCGTGACACCAAGTCGAGTCGTTGCTGTTCAAATCAAGTTGTACTTTTTCTAAGAGAATTTATTGTGTGATCTACGACACCGTGGAGATATGGTATGCAAGTGTCGCCAATCTCCCATAAAAGAATAAACGTGAATGAGGAATCGTCTCCAGCTCGAATTTTTAAACAGCATCTAAGCAGTCATAGAGCAAATAGCGATTCGGGCTAAGCCAACTACGCAGCCATCACTGAGCTAGTAAAATGTAGCATGAGAAAATGCGTATAGCCGAAGATCTCACATTCACTTAGTCCTCAACCTCGTCTCGGCACCGTAACTATTTAAGCCATAGTTTGCATGCATGATGTATTCAATAGCGAGCATTCACTTATCTCGAACAGACATTGTCGGAAAGCGTGAGATGAGCAGAAGTGACAACACGAAAGGACAGAATTGGGGTTGAGAACAGCCATGACAACAACTAGCACATCGATGATGACAACAACACGGACGCTGCCAACAGCCGCAACATCAACAAGCCCAGCCTTTCCTAGCAGCAAGGATAGATGCAACGACATCAACATCAACAACAACATTATCAACAACAACAAGCAAAAACAACTATTCCTGTATCAGCATTCTATCCTGATTAAATTTTTTTGGGGTGTTATTTGAGTTGCCTCTTCATTGTGATTCAATACGAGTGAGAAATTCTGCAATTGTGCACTATTCAATCATGTGCAGTCTTTTGAACTGAAAAATTTACCACATTACAGATTTCAGACCACGGAGTCAAGCGACCTGTGGTGGGAACGAAATAATACATTTTTCTCATTACGCCTTATTGAGGGAGCGCCTTCAACTATTAAAACTTTCTTCATCCAAGAAAAAAAACGACCAGGCGATCATCAAAATGAGAACCACTCTTGCGAGTCAACCGGTGATTCTTTATGAATCCTTCCACATAAGTTTTTGTTTTCCTCAAGAGATCAAATTCCACTCCCTCGAAAGCAGTGATATGTATTCAATAATATGACCACCCAAAAGTTGTTCTTTATTAAAATTCCTATCGAATTCTCGCTGGGTCATGCATGGGCACGGTTAATATTATAAATAATTTAGACCAGCACTCGCAAGTTATCATCCATGCAAGTTTAGCTGTTTACTGTTAACTGACCTAGAAGAAAGCATACATGAACCCGTCGGGCGCCAAGGGCGTCTGGCACTTGCATATGTAGATGGTGATTATTCAGGAATGCCTTTTCAAGCCGACCCTTTCACTCGATGAACCACACACGCAACCCAAACAAGTGACGTGGACCTGCTTTGTTAACCCACCGTAGAAACTTCGCGCGATGGTTCCAGGGGCTCCTGCCTGCATGTGGCTTTTTTTTTTTAATTTATTTATTTATTTATTTATTTTTTTTTTTTTTTTTGCTGGAGGAGTGGAGGAGTGATCCAGCCAGTGGTTAGGTTAGCAATGCGCGCGCTCTAGACTCACTTGTCGCCATCACTCAAGTGGATGCGAAGGAAAGGGTGGTTTGTGGAGAGCAAAAATAATAATATAAAAATTATATTAATAAATTTTTTTCGGGCCCTTCCACCTATGCATCAAGTTGTCCCTCCTATTGAGTCAGCCCTTTGTCTCCAACTTTTTTCCGACGTGCTCCCTTCCTCGCTTATTAGTCTACCACCCGTTAATGCAGGGAGCAAGGATGAGCCAAAAATATTGCCCCTTTTAAAGTTGGTTATTGTTTTGCCATTCTTTTTAGTCGGCAAATTTCTTTCTTCTTGTGCGGCATTATGTGACGGCTTGTTTACGAGCTGGATAAAATCTGGTACATGCGTGTGCTTTGTCGGCATAGCAACAAACATTGGAAAGCAGATAAGGATTAGGTCAACAAAAACGTTTCTTAAGGAACATGCCGCTGAGGGAGGTTCCGAATAATTATTTGCATACCTCGAGCATTTTATCTTTGTTAGATACTAATAGATGTTCGTGTTCTTATAAAATTAGCAGATCTACGCTGTGAAGATAGCGTTTGTTGGTAGCAATAGCTTTCTAATACAAATTGTACTGCCGAGGGTACTTAAGACGTTTCTCTTCAGCATCGGGCAGCTGTCGGTGGGTATGGAACACACCCAGTGGCGGAAAAAACATGTCTGCTGACACTTCGCCAGGTACGAACGTTCTCCTGTAAAAACATTTCTTCAGGTTTCCTGCTCTTTTGTTTCATTTTCCTTTTTTCCACGATTTTCATGCTTTGATTCTTTGCTGAAGATGCAAAGCCAACGACACTAAAGAGCCTATACCTCACGATCACAAACACACACACACACACGCACGCAAATACACGCAAGCACACACGCACCAATACACGCAACACACACAACTACACAAATATGTATCAAGCAGAGTGATTTTGTTACAGGAGCAATGTATCTATTTTCTGGTCTTTGTTTTTTAGATGTTATATCACTGACCGTGCTGGGGCTAGCGTTTTTCACAATGATGACGTACACTGAGGCGCGACCAGGTTTCACTTGCCGTAGCTCATGTGAGGGCATCTATGACATGTGTTTGACTGTGGTGAAAGATGTTAAAGGGCACGTCATATGCCGAAGGGCAGCAATCATATGCCGAGTCAAATGCGAGCAAAACAAAGATGGCAAAGACAAGTAGTGGACCTAAGTCGACATTTCAGTGGAAGCTAATTTACGACGAAGAACAAAACTTTCATGAGCTCCGAGTAAAAAGATTTTTAGCGACTTAGAATGGCTTCACCCGTTCGCATAACGTTTGCATTTATGCAATTTTGTTTATATTTATGCAAACTTTCATGTTTGAAAGTTTTTATTTAATGGAGTCAGAAGCTATATCAACAAAGCTGGATTCCAGATTGTTTTAGCAAAGGCAGTTGCCTTCACCAGTATCACACGGAACGTGTTATACTTGCGGTGGAGAAGGACAAAGTATTTTATGCAACGAATCTTCAAGTTCTGAAGTGGATCAAGAAAAAATTCTTCGCTAATATGATAACGCAGAAAAAGATTAGATTTTAATATATAGACTTATGTATAAGATCTTGACGAAACATAGACGTTGAAGGAATTCGCATAGAAAAAAATTATGCGTCATTTGATGTGTCACACTAAAGAAACCTTGTTTTTGATTGTGCTTGATTGACACGTTGAAAGTTTCAGGTCAGCATACTTTCACCTCTGTAAGGGAGATTTTTCAAAGGCGGTCTGGATTTAGGTTTCATTGGAACATTTGGGTTTTGAAAGCAAATGTTGTCGCTTATAAATATTTTCCTCTGTTTTAAGACTCTATAAATTCCTGAATAAAGCGAAGACAAATTCTCAGGTTATTGACTGCAGCAGTGCACGGAAATAAGGGCTAACCCTTCTCTTACCCTTTTTCATATTCAAACACAACAATTGATATTCGATGCAAGATATTTATGGCTTCATATTTTTGATACATAGCCCTGACTTTCTCCCAGTTGTCCTCATGTCGGAGACATGAAGTTAAAATCTATAAGAATAATGATGTTGCCAAGTGACAGGTAAAGAAATGTGACTTTACCTGGCAGGTTACGAAGCAGCTCTTGATATTTTTCCGGCTTTCTTTTGGCATTTGTCTGTAGATTCGGCTCAAACCTGATGGTTTATTCCATCAAAAAAGTGTGATCATCCCGTATTGCTATAAGGTCAGGTTGTAGCTGGTCGCCAGAAATCATTGAAGGGGCTGGAAACTCTGCTCCGTCTAGATCCGCATAAACTTTTATGTTTCTGACGGCAGCTAGAGAAGGCGCAAAGGTTATTAGCACTGAGTTGTCGCGCCAGGCATATCTCCCCTCTGCAAGTGCTGCTGAACTGGCGCTAACTACTTGGCCAAGCGTTTGTACGTTTGGGCACAGGTCACATACTGATGTGAGATTGGGCCCCCATCGATGCATGTTGGTTTTATTGAGCAGCGAGTTGTTTAAGTATCTTATCGTGACATTGAATATACTGCGTGGCATGCTCTCGAAGACGCGGTACCAGCTGTTCGTGCTACTCGGACGAGCCGAGGTCTAAATAGACTTGATGACCAGCGATTGTGACGAAAGTTTATTGAAGATTCTGTTCTCTGTCATCGACCTTATTTCCTTGATTACCTACTTTGTTTTTGTGTAGCTATCGGCATTTATATTCTTTCCGAAGCTTGTGGAGTTAAACATATCGACGATATCTTCGTTTTTTGAGTTTTTTAATCCGTTCCTGTATATGACTTGGCACTGGAGAAATCTTGTTGATGGTAGAGCTATGTTGAGGCGTAACGACTTTTCGTGAGAGTTATAATATTGAGCGTTCCACATACCGGTATGTCCAACCACAGGCGGATATAGTTACTGATGGTATTGACCAAGTTCTGCTTTATCCATGTTTGGGACAGACTAGCAAATGTTAAATCCCAGCTGATTTTTGCCAGGAGATACTTCTGGTACAGTTTGACCCTTGAACCGTGGATGCAAAAGCAGTTGTGAAAAGGACTCCATGATGTTGGTGGTTTCCATTATTAATTTGGACTTATCATTCTCACTAGTCATTTTCAAGTCAAAAAAGTGCACCCAAGTAAGTAAACGATTTGTCGATTTCGACGGGACGAATGCGTTCGTTGTTGATGAACAGGCCCGGTTTTACTTGTTTTATTGCCTTCTCGACCACCTTTATCCCAAATGACTGACACTTGTCGGCACGAATGGACATCTTGCTCCACGAGCACCATCTGGAGAAAGCATTTAGAAGCGTTTTATTCGCTGACTCAATGCTAGTTATGGCACCTGCATCATCAGCAAACTGAAGCCAGTGGCGTTTAGCGAATAGGTTGGAGAATTTATAGCCGTATTGTTGGAACTGCGGCTGTCGAATGTACTGGATAAAGGTATTCATAAGCATGTTGAAAACAAGTGGACTCAAACAGTCCCCCTGCAGGACACCATTTTTGCCTTTTTTTAAAATAGTAATAATAATAAGAATAATAATTTTAATAATAATCTTTTTTTTTTCAAACTTCAATTATATATTGTTTCGAAGAACTTTTTTCATGCAAAATTACAAGTGAATTTCTACATGCCAACCACTGCTACTCGCTGCAAGCAGGCATGGTAGGGTTGCTGACACAGCGTTCCGCAGAAAAATGGTTTCGGAATTTCAGTCTTCTCCCCACTTTCACAAAAATATAAGTAGGTGCACCTAAGCATACGTTCATAATCCCTTTCAAGGTGTACAGTACATCTCGCTGCGTTAAGCCAACTTCTTGCAGCGATTCCATGATTTGGTTTGACTGGTTGTACAGTACAGCAATGACGCCTATGGAGAGGTTTAGGAACCTTACCTTGCCTCCAGAGTTTATGTTTTTAATTAGGTCATGGTTGTGCTGTTGCTTTATGTCTGAATCTTTAGACATATTCGTTTTAAACCCGATCGTCAACTCCATTATAAACATGTCCGGTCTCTTCAAAGCAATTAGGCCTGGTCTTAGATTTTCCCCACTCACTAAACTTGGAGATATGAAGCGATCACCATCCTTGAGGCAATACACTCTCACGTTGGGAATGGAGGTTATGGCCTTGGTGAAGTAAAGGAGGACTGAGTCGTGTCTCCGGTTAAATTTCCCTTCCTTGAGTGCTTGTTTGCACCCTCCGACAACGTGACCCAGTATTTGGGGTGTTGGCAATGAAGGCAATTTGGGCTAGGAACGCTACCCCATTTGAAAGTGTTGCTACGGTTGGACAGACTGTTGCATGAATGTCGAATCTCAAAATTATAAATAGATCGCGGCATCTTTTTGCAGATGATGACCAGTATTTTGCACAGGTTGGGAGACCTTCTTCCCATATTGATTTCATGACTAGTGGCTGGGTCATAAGGTTTGAAAGAAGGCTACTCTCTGAATTACTGCGAATGTCTTTTGTGGCGGCTTTGGCCGATTTATAGCTATCCGGGCGGATGCTCTTGCCATAACTGGTGCTGTTGTAAATCAAAACGACGTCTGGATTCTTGGATAATTTAAGAAACTTACGATATGTCACTTGATATTGTAAAAAACGTACAGAAACAAGCTAAACACCACCACTACTACTACTACTACTACTACTACTACTACTACTACTACTACTACTACTACTACTACTACTACTACTA
>QQSS02159179.1:0-15521 GCA_003687565.2 Craspedacusta sowerbii | reverse complement strand
TATGTATGTATGTATGTATGTATGTATGTATGTATGTATGTATGTATGTATGTATGTATGTATGTATGTGTGTATGCATGTGTATGTTTGTATGTAAGTATGTGTTTGTGTGCATGTTTTTATGTCGGTTTATGTGTTTTTGAGTGTGTCATAATACGATCGTATGATGTTACCAAATTGTCGAAGTAGCGCTAAGATCATAACAGCTTTGAGAAAAAAGACAACTTGTTTAGTTTTTTAGAACAAATTTCGATCAGTGTTGATCATTCTCAACTAATTCGAAAAATTATATCACAAGCGTTTAAATAAGAAGGCGTGAATACACCAATTGATCAATAATTGACGCTACCAATGCTCAATCAGAAACCGATTAACAATTCCAGAAGGGACGGCACAAAGTAAACTGCAATTCAACAATAAAAAACAGGAAGGAAGAATAGCTGTACGCAAGCACGCGCAATTAGTGAGAGAAGAACAAAGTTGCAAGAACAAGAGGAAGACAGAAAGAATAGATTTAGATCGAAAGAGTAAGAGCTAGATGGTTAAGTTGGGCTTTAAGGTTAGGCTTTAACCATTAATGGAACATGGCCTCATTCATTTCCCGCTGCAAATCCGTCGGGGCTTTTTCTCAAACAGAAAAACAAAGATCAGAAAACTGGCGCTTACGGTTATCACTCGCTTGCAAGTGTTTGTAAATATGCGAGGACTTATCTTTTTCAAAGTGTTCATCAATCCAAGTTTTCAGATGTCTTGGGGATTCTCTGATGTCGCAGGCATTACAGCCAGCACAAACAAATTTATAATAACTCCAGATTGTAAACACTTGGGAAGCGGATCCTTTATAGAAAAGCAAGACCCAGACGCGCAATACCAGCCAACGTAACTTGGATGACAGTCTCGCCGATGAGACCGTGCGATTCGTTATTCTTTTTAAGGACGAGAAGATTGCATGCAACCTAAAGCACGCCTAATTGATCTTGCATGTAAAGTACGGGTACCAATTCGGCCAATATTCACGAGCAGAAAAATTGGCGAAAGCTTTTGACCGAAGAAAGCGAAGCCAAAGATTGTGACTCAACAATGCGTTGTTTACAAATTTCAAGGTGGCCAGTGCGACGCTGGGTATATCGGCATGACAACTCCCTACTTGCACCAACGCATCGAGGAATACAGGCCACAGTCGAGCTCAATCGATCAACACTTGGCTACTGATCAATTGCCGATCAATTTCGATCTTCACGCCTGCTTCACAACCTTGCGCAGGAATCGCTCCAAATGGGAGTGTCTGCTAATTGAGAGCTTGATCATTGCGCACCATAAATTCGCAAACTCACTTAACATTCCGTCAGACTCGATTAAGTTGAAGCTGTTTTAGCTCGACTTCGAAGATGTGACTCTGGCGATGAGTCTTTCATGGAATGGGAAGTCACAGAAGCCCTACGCGATGTTGCTGCTAACACCGCCCCTGGTGTAGACTCGATAAAACTGAAAAGCGTCCAGAGCGTCCCACCGCAATTGTTAGCCTATTTATTTTCGACATGGTGGGCGTATGGCGTTCCGTCGGCTGAAAAGTTGAATCGCACAACCCTGATTCCAAAAGGTGGCGACTTAACTGAAGTCACCAATTGGCGGCCATTAACAATCGGCAATATCCTAATAAGGCTCTACGCCAAAGTGTGGGATATGCGACTACGGAAAACGATTGTCTTAAGCGAGAGACAGAAGGCATTTTGCCCAGTAGACGGCTGCTATTCTAATGTGAAAATATTATGGCATACGGTAGCCAGCGTTGCGATGGGGTATTTTGTACCTTCCAGGGGAGGATTTCTACACAGGTGCTGATGGTGAAGATGTTGAGCTCTCTGTTGAAGGCCAGGTAATATTCTTTTTTATGTCGAATTGGATAATTATTAGTCAAGTATTGCAAAAATTATTTTGCTCGCGATTGATCTTCATCTTTTCCCAGCGCTCTGCTTGTTCTTGTTTTTCTTCTTTCTTTTTTGGATTATTGTTCGTTTAGTCTGAAGATGGTCCAGGAAAGGACCGAAACGTGTCAAAAATTATTAGCTTCATTCTTTGCCTTGAAGATTTACCCATCGAGGGTCCTTACTTCTTCTCTATGGCTAAATGGTGAGTTTACTCTGTTCCGACAATCGAGAACGCGAGCAAGAAGCTGACGAGCTGCCAGACTGCGATTGAATTCATCAATCTTTGCCAAAACTTCTCAGTCACGCCTACGTTTGCAAAAGCGTCTAATGACAAGGCTGAAAAGTGCGGCAAGTAAGCGGAAGTTTCTTAGCACGATGTACTCGAAGAAGAACTTGATAAAAAAATACAACAGCTGCACAAACTCAGGGACGAATTGACAGGTATGTTCCTTGAAGCACGCGAACGGTGGTCTAGCTTTCGCTATCTTGCTTGTTTAAATGCTGTCAACAAACTACATCAGAAGAATTTTATTGAAAAGTCCAAGAATAACATCAAGAATTTTTCGCGACTGATTCAACCCAAATTTGACATGGTTAAGCGCATTATTAATCTGTCGAAATATCGGCTGACTTTTTTCGAAAAACTGGCTCTGTGCAGAGGCCTGAATTTCGCTTTGCCAACTAAAGTATCCAAACTGGATGTTCTAGCATCCTTCGATCGTGGGTACTAGGACATGGATAAACAACTGACAGATGATAAGCGACCTTTAGCTTCTTCGCCGATGAAGTCCATTGCTCTCGCCTATGCTGAGTATAGAGGTAGCAAGCCTCTACTTGCTCTGACTCGTGCCATCAATAGGCTACGAAACCGTACAGACATTGTGATTACAGAGCCGGGCAAGGGATCGGGTGTTGTTATCATTGACAAGGATCTAAAGATCAAGCTTCTTACCGAGGCTTCAGTGTTCGATACCGCAAAGTTTCCAAGGGTTAGCGAAGAACGGTCGAAAACACGGGCCGCCCACCCAAACTTTACCACCCACTGCTAGAACGTGAGAGAGCTCAATGAGACGGTCAAGAATATCTTGGCCAAACCAGTCGCAAAGGTTGTCTCCAGTAACGGTGCTCGTCTTGCACACTTTCGTGGCCCGCCAAAGACACACAAAAAGGATCTAGCTATGAGACCTATACTTTCCGCAACTGGAACATACAACTTCAAATTTGCGGACTGGCTAGACAAGTTGTTGAAACCGCTGGCTTCAAATGAGCACGTGATAAGAGACATTCTTGATTTCTTTGAGACCGAACTATCCAGAAATTCTTTGGGGCGTGGATAAACACAGAAAAGCGGATACTGTCTACATCTGTTTTTCATTATCCTAACGGCTACCGGTCTACTTTTGCACTTCCAGAGTCATACGGATGTTCGATACAAGAAATGCTTAATCAAGTCAATTCTTTACAGGGCGTATCGTTTGAGTAGTGATTGGTCCACCTTTAATGCAGTCGAACATTTGCGAACAACTTTTCCACAGTTAGCCTACCCTTCGGCCTTATTTGAACGGATTGTAATTAGACTTTGTCGATAAATGCATTAACCGCCAACGTAACTTGGATGACAGTCTCGCCGATGAGACCGTGCGATTCGTTATTCCTTAAAAGGATGAAAAGAGTGCACGCAACCTAAAACACCGCCTAAATGATCTGGAATGTAAAGTACTGATAAGATTTCAGCCAATATTCACGAGCAGAAAAATTGGCGAAAGTATTAGACCGAAGGTAGCGAAGTCAAAGATTGTGAGTCAACAATGCGTTGTTTACAAATTTCAATGTGGCCAGTGCGACGCTGGCAACCTTGGCATGAGAACCCCCTAACTGCACCAACGCATCGAGGAATACAGGCCACAGTCGAGCTCAATCGATCAACACTTAGCTACACATCAATTGCCGATCAATTTCGATCTTCACGCCTGCTTCACAACCTTGCGCAGGAATCGCTCCAAATGGGAGTGTCTGCTAATTGAGAGCTTGATCATCGCGCACCATAAATTCGCCAATTCACTTAACATTCCGTCAGACTCGATTAAGTTGAAGCTGTTTTAGCTCGACTTCGAAGATGTGACTCTGGCGATTTGTGCTCTGCTTGTTTTTGTTTTTCGTTGTTTGTTTTTTTTGTATTCTTGTTCGTTTAGTCTGAAGATGGTCCAAGAAAGGACCAAAACGTCACAAAAATAATTAGCTTTATTCTTTGCCTTGAAGATTTACCCATCGAGGGTCCTTATCTCCTCTATAAAATTGAGTTTAACATCAATACCTGCGCAATACCTACTAACAATGTTACGAATTTTTTGGTTAGCTAACTTAGATACAAAACCTATATAGGGGAGTTTGTAGTAACGCGTTTGTTCACTCGTCGATGATTTATCATTTGGGTTAGTCTTGGATTCAAGCTTATTATGGAGATAGGACACATTTTTGGATGAGGCTCTCGGGGAATTGATTTTTTGCTAAAAAGTCGTAGGTTTTTCTAAATCGCTGTGGAACCCAGACCATGGGCTATTCATTTTAAATACGCGATTAATGAGGGTTTAGATCAAGCCAATCTTATATGAATCGCTGCAGAAGCTGTTAAAGTTGGTGAGTAGACCGGTAAGTGTCGCGATGGTGTGGCCATGGGATCCCCACTTGGACCAGTACTGGCGAATTACTTCATGGGAACAAATGAGAGAGAATGGCTGTCGCAATATTCGGTTCTAAGCAATGCTTCTATAGAAGTTATCTAGATAACATTTTTTGTTTGCTTAAATCAGTGAGTGATATTGAGCCTTTTTTAGAGTTCCTGAGCTGCAGACAACCTAGCATTAAGGTCACGTTAGAATATGAAGCAGATCGGAAACTGCAGTTTCTCGATGCTTTAGTAGACGGAATAAATGGCGATTGTTTCACCAATTCTATTTACCGTAATGCAAAATTTGCCGGTCTACTCACTGACTTTAACAGCTTCTGCAGCAAGTCATATAAGATTGGCTTGATCAAAACCCTCCTCGATCCCGTATTTAAAATTAATTGTTCATGGTCTGGGTTCCACTGCGATTTAGAAAGAACTACGTCTTTTCTAGCAAAAATCAATTCCCCGAGAGCCTCATCAGCAAATGTGTAAAGTTAGTGATGGGTATTGATGTTAAACTTATTTTTGTTTTATTTAAGTCTGGGTCGTACCTTTCCATAAAGGATCCGCTTTCCAGGTGTATACAATTTGGAGTTATTTATAAATTTGTTTGTGCTGGCTGTAATGCCTGCGACATCGGAGAATCCTCCAGACATATGAAAACTCGGCTTGATGCACACTTGGGAAAAGATGAGTCCTCTCATATCTACACACACTTGCAAGCGTGTGATAGCTGTAATTGCCAGTTTTCTGATCTTTGTTTTTCTGTTTGAGAAGAAGCCCCGACGGATTTCAGCGGGAACTGAATGAGGCCATGTTTATTCATTTGCTAAAGCCTAACCTTAACGCCCAACTTAACCATCTAGCTCTTACTCTTTCTCTCTAGATCTGTTCTTTCTGTCTTCCTCTTGTTCTTACTACTTTGTTCTTCTCTCACTAATTGCGCGCGCTTTCTTACAGCTGTTCTTCCCTCGTGTATTTTATTGTTGAATTATAGTTTACTTTGTGCCGTCCCTTCTGGAATTGTAATTCGGCTGCTGAGTGAGCATTGGTAGCGTCAATTAATGACCAATTGGCGTATTCACGCCTTCTTATTTAAACGCTTGTGATATAATTTTTCGCATTAGTTGAAAATGATGAATGCTGATCGAAACATGTCCTGTAGAGTTAAACAAGTTGTCTTTTTTCGGAAAACAATCGTATGAGTGTTTGACGCGTGTGGTATAGAACGATCCTTCAGTGTTTTTGATGGCTGGCCTATCAACACTTTTTTCTGAGTCACGGGCGGCAGCCAGTGACTACAATCAAGTTTCTTTTTTGTACTTCTTATAACTGCATGATTTTTTGGCTGCAAGATTTAACATCTGACTGACATAAATTGAGTTAATATGTTAGACAGTTGAGATAAACTCTGTCCGCGAGGTCTCAAAGTAAAGTTGTTATCAAGGTCAGATTTGCGCGCCTTTCTGAGCACATGACAATTACCCCAATTCTTTGTCATGAAAGAGATTTATCTTTTTTTTTTTCAATTTTAGTGGAATTAATCCAGAGCTGAGCTTTCCTTCAATAGATTCAAATGCTAATAATATTTTCACTACCTCAATTAACTTCAAAGACTAGTGATTCTGTGGTTGCATCAGCTTTGTAACAGGCTACAAAGGATTGGTATCAGGTATTGAAATTGCAGAAGTAACAAAGGGATAATTGTTAGGTGAAGATAAAACTCTTCAATCCTCTCGTTTGTGGCGTAGCAATGACATCTCGTTTGTTTCATGAACCTCGGGCATTGTGATGGAAGGAAGTAGAAAATGTCGGCAACACTTTGTGCGATAGCGAAATCATGCTAAAATGATCTCCGTGAACATAAGATGCTAGTGTTTAGGCAATAAAATCTGTGAAATATATAACTCGTGGAAAATTCATCTATGCAAAAACCTATCAATTTGAAAGTATAAAATAAGCGAATTGCATACCTGAACATTTGTAAATCACGTAACTCTCTATGAAGGGCTTTCCATGGTGACTATAGAGGCGTGGAACAGGAACAAATGGAATGATTTCAATGAATTGAAATTCTTGCATTTGACCTCGAACGCAGATTCAGAAAGGCGAAATTTCCCAGCTTGAACAAGGCAAGAATTTAACCAACCCCATCAGATCGTCGGCTTTCAGGTTCACATCAGATATCAAAATAATCATCTGAGCTGGAGATTTTCTTTACATATTAACTTCTAATTCAAGAAATTAGGATTTAATAAATAATTTAAGTTAAAACCCTTCGTAAAATTTCATTAGCGATTACTTGGTTATTCGGTGCTTGTGCGAATTAGCAAAGTTCCTTAAAGATTTTAAAAGCAACCCAGAAGGCCATCTTCTTTTGGGATGTCGATTAAACACAATGGGTTCCTTAGTTATTTCCTGTTCTCCCTATCTCTCCGTCTGCAAACCTTTCGTTCCGTAAATTATACAAATCTATCACAAAAATTGTAGCAATGGATGACGTCATCGATTTGATACCTTCGCGTATCCGAAGACCACGTCGCGGCAGAAAAGGATTTCCATAAAAATTAATCCTCACAACGAAGTCGGCAGGTAGGAGCAAACTTTCTCCTTGTTTAGTTTCCCAATCTTGAAGAAGATGACATCATTTGATTTCGGCATATGTTCAAAAGTCTGCACCAAAGGTACTGCGTGGGTTGCTATTGGGTTGACCGACAGCTTCGAACTCATAGGTTAATCAAAGTTATCAACTTCCACTGACCTGCTAACATGTCAGACAAAGGAATTGCCTTTAACTCATGTAACAACGCATCAGCACTGACCCTGTGAAAGTTTAAGAGGTGCTTCTAATACCGCGACTCTTAGCGTCCGTGCAGTCTGTAGCGACATATCCGCAGCTGCCTCCCTCGCACATAATTTCATGTTAGAAGAATTCCAGTTCAAAGCGACTCGAATGAACGCCATAGCATACCATCTCTTTCAAGTAAATTGAGTTTTTTCTGTGTGGATTTGATTTCGGGACTTCCTTCAAGATTTGTGGGTTGCAAAAAGACAGTTCCGAATCTCATCGCTATAGGAGAACGCGCATTAGAAACACTCAGGTGGCAATGACCTACCTCGACGTACACTAAGAAGTCTGCAAACTTTGATACAAGAGCTAACAGTGCTGGTCGCTTGCAGCGAGCAAAGAGAATTGTCGCAATGTTTGGTTTGTTTTGACTATACGCACCAGGCAGCGCAATGATGTTTACTAACTAGTTGTTGTTAGGTGCGCGTATAAAGTTGCTTCAATTTCGCTCATTGTTTTTATGAAATTGGCGTCCATTAAGAACTTATTGATCTGTGGTCCATCAAAAATTCAATTGATTCAAAAGTTGCTGACTGGCTTTTTCAATGGCCATTCGATGTGCAAAGAAGGAAGGGCGTGCATATCTTTCGATCAACTAAAGGTTCTCCAAACACATTGACCGCTCCGTCAAGGGCCATACTTCTCTGTGGAGGCTAGTCTTTCTTAGAACCGAGATTCTCTCGGTCTCTACTTTTTCACGTGGAGAAAAAACATTGCTGTTTGTAGTAACCAAACTACCGTCCCAGGAAAAAATCCACCGTCTTTAAAAACGGACATAAAAACATGTAAAATCATTGTAGAGGTCACTAAAGCCAACTTAATTTCTCCATATGCTCCATATGAGTGATCGCGACGGACAAAAAATCATAAAGCAATATACACCATAAATTATGCTTACAACTATCTATGAGAAGAAGCTAATCCACTTGTTTGAATTCCTAAATTAAATGGAAACTTCTGAGTGGCTCTGCTCTCATAGCAGAAGTAAGGTTATGATAGACAGGCGTTAGTAGAGAGGAAACGACGCAACAGCCATGCAGTTTTGCTTTAATTTTTCAGATTTCCATAACCTTTCTTTTTGTATTTGGCACTACATGTAGTCTTCGGTAACGTAACAAATACCTCTCCGCGACGTACTAGGGCCCCCTTCACGAAGATTAGCTATGCTAAGCAGGGCTCCCGTTCCTTGGTAGAAAATATTTAAGTTTGGGAAAATATATTCGTTTTGTTATCATTATTGTCAGTTTTCCGGGTTAATACCTTCATATCAAGAAGCCATACATTAGTATAGAAACCTCATGCATTTTCTAGTCTCGTTTCCTAGTACCATTCTAGTCCAGTGTCTCGAATGTCTAATATGCTGTTTGCCGATATTATGTCTCGCCAAGCATAAATTCTGGGCTCCCAGGCTAACCCAACAGTAGGCAGAATAATCAGGGATCTTCTTTGATTTTAAAGTAATGAAATTGTCCACAAACTTAGCAAAACTCATTGGCAGAATGAATGCAACACCATCGTGATGATGTCTTTTTCTTGATTGCTCACCAATCTATCAAAACCTGAAAAGAGTGATAGGAAACTAAATGGGATATCGAAGAAACCTTTGAAGGTAACCAGAAAATCATGAAATATTAGCTATCCAGTATTTGCCAAACATCCCCTATATTCTTCAAGGCAAAGAATAAAGCTAATAGTTTTTGTGACGTTTCGATCCTCTCTTGCACCATCTTCAGACTAAACGAACAAGAAACGAAAAACAAAAAACAAAAACAAGTAGAGCACAAATCGCCAGAGTCACATCTTCGATGTCGAGCTGAAACATCTTCAACTTAATCGAGTCTGACTGCACGTAAAGTGAGTTGGCGAATTTATGGTGCGCGATGATCAAGCACTTAATTAGCTCCCATTTAGAGCGACAAAGTGTTTGTAAAACTTGGGCCGTTTACCTTCGTTGCGTAGCTTCTCCTCCAAGTGGCACATGATTGTATTTGCCATCAGTGGGCCAAGAGCCGTTCCCATGCTAACTCCATACCTTTGCACGTACAAAGCACCGTCAAATGTAAGGAGTTGGTCCTTTACCGCTAGCAGGAGTAGCTTGCGCAAATCAGATCGAGGGTTGTTAAGTAAATGATTTTTGTTTAACCAATCGTCCTGAAAAGCTTTGCCAACGAGGATTTCGATGGTCTCATCCACTGGTACATTCGTGAAAAGTGACGTGACATCGTACGACACTAATATTTAACCTGGCCTCATAGCCTTTCCAGATAGTTCGGTCTCAAGGAAATCAAGAATCTCTGTCAGTTGTTTATCCAAGTCCCAGTACCCACATTCGAAAGATGCTAGAGCATCTAGTTTGGATACTTTAGTTGGTAAGGCAAAATTCAGCCCCTGAACAGTGCCAGTTTTTCGAAAAACGTCAGCCGATATTTCGACAGATTAATAATGTGCTTGTCTATGTCAAGTTTGGGTTGAATCAGTCGCTAGAATTTCTTAATGTTCTTCTTGGACTTTTCAATAAAATTCTTCCGATGTAGTTTGTTGACAGTATTCAAATACGCAAGATAGCCAAAGGTAGACCAACGTTGGCGTGCTTCACGGAACATACCTGTCAATTCGTCCCTGAGTTTGTGCAGCTGTTGTATTTTGTTATCAAGTTCTTCTTCGAGTACATTGTGCTAAAAAAGTTCCGCTTACTTGCCCCACTTTTCAGCCTTGTCATAAGAAGCTTTTGCAAACGTAGGCGTGACTGAGAAGTTTCGGCAAAGATTGATGAATTCAATCGCAGTCTGGCAGCTCGTCAGCTTCTTGCTCGCGTTCTCGATGATTCGTGGATGACAGTCTCGCCGATGAGATAAGGCAAGTCATTGTTCCTTATAAGGATGAAAAGAGTGCACGCAACCTAAAACACCGCCTAAATGACATGGCATGCAATGTAAGGGTACCAATTCAGCCAATATTCACGAGCAGAAAAACATGGCGAAAGTTTAAGACCAAAGGAAGCGAAGCCAAAGATTGTGAGTCATTAATGCGTTGTTAACAAATTTCAATGCGGCCAGTGCCACGCTGGCTACATCGGCATGACAACCCGCCACCTTCAGCAATGCATCGAGGAACACAGGCAACAGTCGAGCTCAATCGGTCAACACTTTGCTACTCATCAATTGCTTGGCCTTCTGCACAACCTTGCGCAGGTGTCGCGCCAAATGGGAATGTCTGCTAAATGAGAGCTTCATCATCGCGCACCATTCGCCAACTCACTTAACGTGCAGTTAGAAAATATTTTGCTCATTTTAATTACTTCAATTGAAAGCCAAAACGACTTCTCAAGACATATCACGCCACATAAGCAGTTTAAAGTGGCAATAGCATCCGGTCGGCAATCTGTTTAGTGTGTAAGGAAGGCTATAATAGAATAATCGTTTTCATCTTAGTAAGTATTTATTTATTTCTAAACGCCTTGATTGCTTTGTAACTGCAAACCTTGGGTAACTTGACTAAGCCGCTATATAATTGAAATTTGATGACGATTATTACGCAATGCACACATTTTAGGCTTTACATGGTACATGCAACATCCGTGGGATTAATAATTCTTCCAATTCAAATTAATTAAACTTTAGGTATGAAAGCGCGCCTGGTTACTTCGAATTTACGTCGCATGCTGCACTCTGAAGTTGGAATCGGTAAACATCTAGCAGGAACATTCGAAATCTATGCGAGGCATTGTTTGTCCAAGAATGATTTGAATCACTTTTGCAAGTAGCATTGCACTGTCTCTCTCCATGTCTTTAAGAAACTATTATATGAACGGCTTGCAATAAGCTATCAAAATTAACAGCAACTGATTTCTCGTTCAACAGTAAGGCAATGGCGACCTTTTAAGGTTTGTTTTCTCAGTATTCGCCATGACGAAGGCGTGCACAACCTTCGCTAATCAGATTATCAGCAGATGCCCGATCGAGTTTGGATGATGAACATGATCATCAAGATAGATGATCGCCTCTGCAACACAACACAACGGTCACGTTGAAAAATTATTCTTCGGTTCCTGCTCCGCTAAATAACGAGGTCGTTAACAATCTTCTAATAAAAAGTGCGACTTATCAACTCAGAATAGATCAAACATGTCTGCAATTGTTAAAACGGGCAATCTTAGTGGCGCCATCTTTCGATCTTCCATTTGAGACGCTTTTAATATCTGTGGTACGTAGGTTATTTTACCTCATGATGGAATTTTGATAGGCTTTGAAGAGGCACCAGATTTCGCCAATAGCTTTTATTTATGTATTTGTTTAGTTGTATATTTTATTAATCAATTTATTTATTTATTTATTTATTTATTTATTTATGGTTCATTTATTTATTTACGTATTTATTCATTCATTTATCTATTTATTTAGCTTGTAAACGTGCAAACATGAGCGCAGTCTATTCATTTAAGTTCGAATGGCTTTTTTAAAGGAATTCCTCGCTGGGAGACATACTCACGCCGCGTTATTTGCAGGAACACCAAGTCGATACAAAAATGAAGCAGTTTTGCTTGATAAGTGGACGTAACAATTACGAGGAGCCGAAAAAAACTGGCGTATACATAACAACAACTCAAGCAATTTACACAACTTAAACTTAAACTAACTTGTTCGGTACAGCAAACATCCGCAACACAAATCACAAAACAACCAATAAAAACAACAACAGGAACGATGAGATGAACAGCAGCAACACGCTGTCTTACGTTTGCACTTGAATTTGCCGATGATGCAAAACCTCAAATATTTGCCCGAACAACATCAACAATAATCCTTCCGATAGGTCGAAAAATCTAAGAGTTTGTTCACGTTTCAGAATAAAAAAAACTTCTCCTGTTTATCCGACGTTTATCGTCTTACAATTGATTACCGGAACATGTCATCAAGTCAAATTTAAAGAAAGGGCGAGCAACTATTGGAAAGATTATACATAAGTAGATAAGTGTGTTGTACAAGGAAAACATGATCATTATTCTAATGGGAGACTTAAATGTTAATCTATTAATTACGATAGCTGCGAAGATACATGTGAATTTTACGGCAAGATGATCAGCAATTGTTTACAACCACAAGTGAGGCAACCAACACGTGTCACCTTGCGCTCTCAAATACTTTTTGATAATATATTCACCAATAACACAAGGTATGAGCATGCCAGCTGGAATTTGATATGCCAAATACCCGAACATTTCCTACAATGCTACATTTTTGCCCATTACTGTCAGAAAGAAGCGAAATCGAATACGGTTAAGTTCGGTCGCTCCTGCAAACACTTTAGAGATGACGAATTCTTGGAAGAATTCTTGGAAGACAATAACCTGACTGGTCGTTCTTATCAAATGGCGATCATAATGTTGAGTCGTTAACAAATGTTCTATTCGAAAATATAACTGACGTCATAAATGTAATGGCCCCTATAAGACGCTTAACAAAGAAGGGATTAAATTTGCAGGAAAAGCCGTGGATAACTAAGGGACAATTGATTTCAATGTCTAAAAGAAGCAAAGCTGAATTATAAAGACTGAATTATATACAAAGAAAAGCTGAATTATGTGCACTTTACAAGAAATACCGCATTCTAATCTAATTGCACTTCTGCTGCGCAAAAGCCGACTACTACATTTCAGTGATTTCTTTCACCTAGATAGCTGTAAATATTTAAAAACATAGGACGGAGTACAAAAAGTCATCCTATTGTCAAAAAAAATCTTATTCTTGTCGTGCCCCTAGCAGAGTTTTGGTTAATGGAAACATTTATGATAGCCACTGCATTTAATAAGCATTTTTCATCTGTTGGGGAAAACCTTGATAGTAAAATCCCTCAAGCAAAACATTTTAAAACATACTGGAAGATAACTTCGTCAATAATAAATTCCCATTAGACATCCAAAGCTCATGAACCCAATAGCGTGCACACACGTCTGCTCAAGATTGCTCAACATATTTTATGATCCGCATATAATTAGTGAATCCTTTGAACAAGGATGCTTTAAGGCAGCCTTAAAGATTGCAAAAGTAACTCCCATAAACAATTGCGGCTCAGTTGACTCTTGCATCGGCTATCGCCCGATTTCCTTGCTTTCTAATATTAGCAACGTCTTCGAAAAAGCGATTCATAGTAGACTAACAGGCTACCTAAACAAATATGAACTTTTATATAATTACCAATTCGCTTTCCGCAAGAAGCATTCGACAACTCACAATCTCAGCTTACTAACTGAGCTAACTAAATCTGCTTTTGATGGCGGAAAGTTCGCATGTGGCATATTTATTGATATTCAAAAAGCTTTCGACATGGTTGACCAAAAAATCCTGCATAAACTGGAAAGCTACTGCATCAGGGGTAATCTTTAATGATTGGTTAAATCTTTCCAAACAGCCAGAAAGCAGTTTGTCACAATAGACGAGCAAGATTCTCCTATCATCGAATTAATTTATGGTGTTCCACAAGGCTCCGTTATCGGTCCACTACTCGTTTTAATTTATATGGACGATTTGAGGCACTGCCTCTCAAAATCAGTAGCTAATCATTTTGCAAATGACATCAGTCATGCGTCACTAAAAGTTATCAGAAAGTCGCTTTCAAAGGAACTCTTTAATGTTTTTGATTGGCTCTGTGCCAACCGCCTATCTTTAAATGCTAAAAAGACCGAGCTCGTCCTATTAAAACCATTAAAAAGATATGAGAAAGCAGACTTGCCGTAAAACTTTCAGATTTTGTTAAAATGAAGTGATTTTCTTGGGTGTACTAATAGATTCTCTAAGCTCTCCAGACTGGCACCCGCATATAGCAGAAGTTTCTAAGTAATTAAAGACAGCAGTTGCAATTCTCTCTCATTTCGTACATTTGAATCTCTTAAAATTATCTATTTTAGTCTTTTTCAATCGTATCTATCTTACGGGTGCCTGGTGTGGGTTTCTGTGAGTGCAAATAGTTTGCTGAGATTGTCTCATATACCAAAACGAGCTATTAAAGTGATGAACTTTTCCGGTTTTCATGAATCAACATCGCCTTTGTCTACACGAATGGGTATCCTAAAGTTGCAAAATTCCGATCGAGTTAAACAGATCTCTTCTTATGCAAGATTGGAACTCTGGTTACGTACCCTCTGCTCTAAGACCCCTCTTTCGGCGTAATAAATCCAGGCTTACACTGTAAAATACGGCATTAGATCGCTTAGATACGCGGGCGCCACATTCTTCAATATATCCTTAATCTGAAAACAACAAAAATTGCAACTACAACAACAGCAAAAACAACAACAACAACAACAACAACAACAACAACGATTTCTTTCCTCTATCAATGCTGCGAAAAATAACAAAGAATACACATACCCATTTCACATGAATATCATCACTTGGTCTGAAGTCATGAGCCGCTAGGGTTGAAACAGTCAAGCCCTTAAGTGGGAGAGACTTCCTCCTAGCCTGGGCTAATCGGATTGAGGATGCCACTCGACCATTTCGATATAAGTTGGAACGCAGAGCAAGAGAAAAGTTTTATCGGAACCACAACAACAAAACAAGAACAAGAACAAGAATTTATTTTATTCAATCAGAACACCAAAAACAGTTAGAAACGAATTTATAAACTGTTTGTCTAAATGGGAAGGAGGGCTCCTCATAGCATTAGCTAATCGTTAGTGAAGAGCCCCCCTCACACTACATGTGAAGTATGTTAGTCGTTTATAAGCAAATTACTTAAAATATAAAACTATCACTTTAAACAAAAATACATGCTAACTGTGGGTCAAGCAGGCGTTAGGTTTTCATTGTAATTTATAGTTGCTAGATACGTCTTATGCCACTAAAACAAAAATACGCCTAGCTAATATGTAGCAATAAACATGGCATGAAGCTGCCGTTTGAACTGTATCCTACTGACATTTAAGTTAATTTGAGCATCAATGATTTGATTAAGGATAGTTGGTCCTGCTAATCTCAATGATCGCGCACCGTATTTGCCAGTGCGGATTTTGGGAATGCAAAGCTTTCCATCTAAACCTTTTCTTATTCTCTTGCGAAAAACTTTTACTGAGAAAAGT